>JAQGAD010001270.1:0-21404 GCA_034696625.1 Isotomurus palustris | reverse complement strand
TCCCGAGATCGTACCTCGGACTGCTCGTTTCTTTTTGACGCGTAGCCATACTACAGATCATCCATAGTTGTTACAACATCCTGTGATTCTACCAAAGGTGAAGTTAATAAAATTCAAGACATTGTTGATGAATTCACGCTACCAAAAATTCGCAAGGATGATTTTGCTTGTGTAATTCATTTACGATTGTTTGTGGCTTCTATGGTCTCCAAGCATATCTTCAGTTCTGTTGTGTTTGAAAATCGCCAGCATTTTATTTGGACCATTTACTCCAGCGGTGATAACGTCACGGACTCTAACCCTACGATACGGTTTTTTGAAAAATGCTCCATCAATCTATTCATTACAAGCAATTTAGGAAGGCTAACAAGAATTGAAGATGAAAGCGTGCTTGATTTCTTGCACCTCAATGAACACTCCTTCCGTGGATTCATGCAAAATATATTTATTCACGTAGTTTGTGGTTGCGATTTCCCACTTTATAATAATGCGTTTAGGAATCCTATAATATTTTTTATGCATCGATTTAGATGTCCAACTTCGCCGTTTCCAAATTTGATTCTTCACTCAAACATAAAATCGAAATTCTTCTTGAGAGGAATTCCAAAAGGATTCGATACATTTAATTTTAATTTTGAGGAATTCTTTGCACCAAAAGAACCACAAAAAGAGATTGGTTGGTATGCGCCTAAATCTAATGTCTTTCCTCCAGGTCACTGCTTAAAAACGACATGGACATCTTCAGAGATATCAGCAGTTGGGGGGTTTCGCTGCATTTCAGAAGACTTTTTTGTGCAAACATTAGAACAGCTACTGAACTTTACAACTTTTCATTTTCATTACTCTGCATCCAGTGTAACTGGTGCTGTTCCTAAGCACGGGTTCATAACAACAGTTGAGCTATTTCCGGAATTTACTTCAAGAAGACCTTTAAGTTTTCTTGGTTTTGTCGCCCATAAAGTGGTTTATTGTGAAGGACAGTATGATTCTTCAAATACTCTTCATTTAACCATGTTTAATTCTTTTAGCGTCGAAGTTTGGAAATTCTGCTCGATTTCTTTGATCCTTTGCGCACTATATTTAAGTGTCCGCAAATACAATGCTGATTTTACTAATTGTAGATTACAACAATGCTTCTACAATGTTTTCTATTCTATAGGAAACAGTGCGTTTAAAATCTTACGTCTTTGCACAGATCAAATCGATGACAATTCAAAACAGAAATACTTTACTGTGACAGCAACCTTTTGTGTGTTTATAATGAGCACATTGTACAAAAATGAAATTACAGTCGGACTTATAGCTCCACCGCACCAGGAAGCATTTAATAACATTGCTTCGTTTTTGCAAAACGGATATTATATTATTGATTATTTTTGGTCAAATAATGTATCCGATCCTGAATTAAAGAAGACAACTGAGAAGTTCACTGCTTTGGTTCCTGATGAAACCAAACACCTTGTTTCCGAAAGATTAATCTATGAAGTCGCCCACAATGATATTGACTTAAAGATTAAAACGATAATTAATCCTTGTAGAAAAGCGGGTGTAACGGTATCAAGTGATAACGCATTTCAGGCTGCTTTGATATATTTGCTAAAAGAAACATACCCCCGAAAATTTTGCGGTTACGTTAAAACTCCCTTTGCTGTTGGGATGGAAAATATTCTGTTCGTTAACCCCATTGGAAACAAAATGGTAAATGCTGGTAGGCATTTCTATGCAAATGGGTTGCTTAAATTTTGGGCAGATCTGGATGTGTTTCATACCCGACTTTGGGCTAAACAAATTTTACAGGTAAAACAAAACACCCCGGAATTAGTTAAGAAACAGGAAAATATTACTTCAGACCTATTTATATTGCTGCGAGATTTGAAAGTAATATTTCTTCTGTGGTGTTTGGAATTAGTGGTGTGTTGTTTGGTATTTGCAGTAGAGAAATATACAGCCAGCAATATTAATTAGTTTTGGCATTAACTGTAGAGTAGATTGAATGAATTCTGGTGAATAAAATATGAATTCGATAGAAACCATATTTTCGAATCAGTAATACTTCATAGAATACACTGAAATCAAGTGAAAACGGAAGAAAAATTTCATAATTTATTGCAACCTGCCAATTAAAAGGTGTCACCTTGAAATTAGTGTTTTACAACAGTCGCTTACATTAGAATTACTAAACTTTTTATTTCATCCGTGCGTCAATTAGTTCCTAGTGTAATTCATGATTTGATTTTTTAAACAGCTCCATCATTCGAACACAACTGATATGCTAGTAACGTAATTTGTAACTGAAGTACTTCGTCAGGCTCAAGTACCACTGAAGGAACTTATAATTTGATTTTCTTTACATTGATCCTGGCAACGTTGAATTTTGCATAAATGAAATACTTATTTAGTCAAAGTCATTGCATGGGTGCGTTCTTAAGATTGTATAGAACGAGTTAATTGCTGAATAAATAATTCACTTTAAACTTTACTATGCTCATTTGTGAATGTCAATTCTCGTTTGCATCGCATATCCGTAATTAAAACATGGTTGAATGATATCAGAAAAACGATAATATTGCCCTGCATGCAAGCCAAAGAACTGACAATGCAAAGTTAAGCCAAGTGGCATGTTTATACTTTCTCATTCTCCGAATTAGTTAGGAGTAATGACTGCTGGTTTATACTTGTGGCTTTTTCCGGGTATTGGATTTGATGTGGGAAGTATTGTTCACTGTTCATGTTGATTGTATGCTACAATAAACAATCGTTATCTGCCCATTGTTTTCACCGCGACCAGAAAAGCTTAATTTGGCGACACTCCTTAATAAAACTAGCATACTGCTTGCAAATACATTTCGGATTTTCAATTCGAGGCTAAAGGTGCAACAAGTAAGTTTCCAGCACCTTGCTGCAGTTCGTCTGTAGAAACACGTTGAATAGGTTCATATCCTGGAATCCTACGTGTACTCGAGAGTCAATATCTGGTACTTGGAGTCAAAATAAATCCTTTCCTAATCGCACCCATATGCGGTTTTAAGGTATTCATAAATGTATATAATTGAGCCCCAAGATTATTTTCATTCCTATGTCAAAACAAAATATTGAGATACACGATTGTGAACCTTTTTACTTTGGGATATTTTTTCCTCCTTTTTGTCCCAAAACTGAAATAATATCTTAATACAAATCACACACAGTCAACAGTCAACAGCCAGTTTAGTGAAAGTACTGACATATGGAAATTGGTTTTTACAGTTACTATCAGCTTTGTTTTCAGATAAAAAGGTGGCTGAGTGCTCTTCATATTTATTAGCGAAATATCGGCAAGTTAGATATCTCCTTAATTGTTATATGAAAAGCGGTCCCGGATATTGACAAGGCTTGAAGTTTCATAAAAAGCAAGAGCATTCGCGACTTCGAAAGAATTGCCGAGAAAATAATTTTAACAACAATTAATATTAATAATTTAAGATTAGTAATGAAACTTTATTTGAGCTTTAATATATTAGGATCATAGGATACACAAAGAAACCCAAACTACGCTTAAAGTTATCAGAATTGATCTCTGTCTTTTTTCTTAGAATACCTGCGTCAGCTTAAGCCGTCAGAATGGAAAAAGAAGACAAATATGAATAGCTATACCGCAGGAGCTGGACGACGAAGGTGAGGCTTACTAAAACATTTATTCTGCATTGTAGAAAATGAGTGCAAAATCTGATTTTTACAAATAAACGTACCATTATATCACAATGTTTCAGACGCCATAGTTTGTTCGATGTCAAGTGGGAAACGAGCTCTCATGGATTCAGAAATATTCCTTAACGTACAACGACGTTGCTCTGAAGAGCCTTGTTAACAACCTACAAATCCGCTGCAGGTCTTAGGTTTACAACTTTCATTTAGACTTAAATTAGCTCTCTTGCTACTTATGAGGTACTTATTGGGTGTTATCTTTGTCTGAGCTTATGTGCAGCTAATACATATTTAGTTTACTATTTTCATATTCGAAATTTCAGATTCTTCCACATAATTGTATCGATCCTAGATATGTTTAATGGTCTCACAGAGTGTATGATTTACAGCCCAAAGGCCTTATATTTCAACATGTTGTAAGTTATGTGGGGTATTAACTTTGGTACAAAAAGTGACACTTTAATACATTTGTGCTTTGATTTAAAGCAAAGAACGAATTAACAGTTTCAAGGGTGCACAAATTCCCTTGCAGTAAGTATAATATAATTCTGCCTATGCTAACATAAATTGCACCAATGCAACAGAATGGTATCCGGTTCCGAAAGTAACGGAATTGAGAGTAAAGGAATTGGAGGTCAGGGGGATTGAAAGTAAGCAGGAGTTGGAAGTACCGGAATCCAAAGTAATGGAGTTCAATGTAAAGCATAAATAAACTTAGGATCTGCATCTACGTAAAATTTAGGCGTATGCATTATGGTGTTTGGGATAAATATACAGTATAAAGTATTAGTTTAAACAAATATGCATATTGTCATAGGTTAAGATTGATAGATAAGTACATAAAATTACATTACCACAAAATTAACTACTCTCTCTAGCTCAAGCAAAGAGCAAATGATTCAAGGAAGTTACCCAATTTGAATTCCTGATCACTAACTTTCGTTTTCAAATTTTTTTCAAGCTTTGCTTCAGGAAAATTCACAAATTAATTGCAATTACAAGCAGTTTAAGTAAGTAGACTTTCATTAAAGTGTGTACAAATTTTAAAACAGAAAATAGGTTTTGGAAACATGTATTCCAACTTGCTCATTAAATGTATCGAGTCAGAGTTGTCAATTTTATGCTAATTTAATTTACTGGCACAAATGACAATCACTCAGTTTGAAACGGTGTATGAACACTGATTTTAATGCACTAGCAGGATACCTGTTGACTGAATACTAGTGAGTACCGGTGACTATGTATATATTTCATCAAATTAAAATTTTGTATTGGATACTGTTGTTTGATATTAAAACGAATGGCAATAAGCACCATAGTGCAAATTGTTTACGTAGATGATTACGTAGATTCAGTTTTTGCATACACAAACATCGTGTCTTTCCATTATGTAAATTTATTTCAAATACAAGAAGTTAAGATGATTTTCACTACTAAACCAATCTACAATTATGCTTAATGCAAAATTCCTATTGACTCTAACCTTTAAATTTAATTTGACCTTTCAGTTAGCTTTAAACTAACTATCCGACAACACCGAGAATTTTAATTTCTTGTTAACAGAAATAATTTTAAAGTAACTCCAACAGAAGTAGTAAAGTAATAAGGGTATTTGAGAGTCCGAAAAATAATGTTATGCCTCAAAAGAAAGGTGGTATGTTGAAATTACTTATTCGACTTTGAACACTGGAATGAAATTTAGGTGATACAAAGATTCATTCTGGGATATTATACTGTATAAAAGATAAGGTTTATACTGCGCAATGTCGTCATCTTTTTGGAACTTATTTTTCTTATATACGATATTATGTGACTGACCGGGCGACAAGAATTGTGAAGAAAGCCGTATGCAATCGCAGTAACAAACTAAAATTACTCGATTTTCGCCATATTTTAGTGTCACGTTAACACCAGTTTTGTGCAATGTTAACTTGAACTCATTAAATTGTAGCACTAACCAGACGTGATTGCCCGTGGGTATCGGGCATGGCAATGAAAAAATTCGCAGGCATTTGTATTGTGGGAGTTTCCTCTTTGCAGCAACATGCATGAATCATTAAACCGTAATGACGGTCAGCCACGCCAACACGAACCAATCTGAGTATGGCCAATTTCCATTTTTTATTGAAGTAGTTGTCCAGTGGTCAGGAGGAGGAATAAAAGTTCCCACCCACAACTGAGACATATTGTTCATACAATTATTTTGAACCGAATCGTTGTCACAAAATGAATAATTGTGGTACAAAGTCTCGTCAAATTAAGTTACACGTTAAGCCCAATCGCCCAAAGCCCATTCAGCTGGAACGGCTAAGATAGCCGAGAATTGTACAATAAAGCATAAACATTTCACTTAAAACTAGCTGTGGTGCTCCAATTTTCACATTGGTATTGTGAGATTATCACTCTTGGTTCAAATCCCTTCTTTAAATAATTTACCCCGAGTTTATGCAGTGCTTTTATAGCAAATGAACAATTAACAATAAGTTATTATCTTTAATAGTGTAGAATAGAACAGTTTATGAATTGTTGATTACACCGTAAGTGGTACATAATTGTCTCTATGACAAAGCTGCATAAAATGTTTAATTTACCTTTTACCTTGTTCTACCTGTTTTTTCAAAACATTCCTTTTTAACCTGGGTCCTCTCAGGACCACCGCCGAAAAAACAGTGTCCTCACCGTTTATATAAGAGGGGATAGATGGTGTCCAAAGTCGAGTCGCAGAGATCATCAAAGTCCACATCTTGCTGGAAAACTCGAAACTGTCCGAGTACTGCATCGAAAACCTCTTCTGCTTCCAAGGGTGGGGATGTGGTTGGGTTGATAGGGATGAGAGCCGGGTTGAATCATTCACGGCGACGCGTGAGTGTGGCATCCTCTGCAACCGGGGTAAAAGTTGTATCTGAATTAGCAGTGGTCTTTGTAAGTGGGGATGGACATTTGCCGGGTTTGTTCGATGGTCCCGGTGGTTTTTTGAAGGTGCTGCGTGGTGCTTAGCAGAGGAGAGCTTTTTGGTGGTCCGTGTAGTTTCCTGGGATGACGATTGAGGTGGAATGGTTCCTTGGGTTTTTGTGGTTCGGTATCATTTGCGTGGTAGTAAAGTCTGGGACCGAGTAGAAACTTTATTTGAGGGAGGGGGTTGTGGTCAGCGTAGGATTATGGTAGTGTAGAGTGGACTTCTGGAGGATGGTCGAGCCGAGAAGTACCGAATAAATTTCGCATTTAGGTGTATGTGGGAGGAGTCTCTGGGCGACTCCTGACAATTACTACGAGTTCCGGGAAGGATTTTGTCACGTGTGGTGCCCATTCTATCCGTGGGGCCAGGTGTAAGAACATTGCGTGGTCTTGGGGAAAGCCCATGCAATTCAATAGAATATATTGGTACGTAGCTGCCCATGATTTGGTTGCACAGTAGTCTCCAATTATCATGGTGAACGAAACTAAGTCCTTGGGAGATGCAGATGTGGATAGTTGCACAACTTAAAAGTCCAGATTGTGGGATTTCAAGAATTCCAGGAAAGCCGGTGGTCGGAGACATTGAATACTACCTTCCATTCGAAATTTTAGACGAAGGACAACTGCACGGTCACTCTGGATTTATGGCGTTTTGGTACAGCCACAGACAAAACAGGGCGTTCGGGGATGGGTGGGGCTCTGTCGAATTTCCAATCGGCGAAAATTATTCCGCATGTCTAGGACGATTGCCAATAAACATTTTTGGCAGAAGTCCGAGACATCGTAAGGTCCGGAGGTTTCAAAACTGATTCTGGGAAATTCCCTACTCCAGTGGTCTCCGCATGACTTAGGAGAAATGGCAAATTGAGCGGTTGTCGAGAATCACAATTTTAGTACCAGTGTCGAAAAAGAACTGGCTTTCGGGGCATTGAGTGGGTGTTGACATTTCATGAATCTCATGAATCAGGGGGTTCAAAAACCCGTGATATTGTTCTTGTTGGTGAATGTACATCACCGGCAATTCAACAGTACACTATTCACGAGACTGAAACATATACTTGTAAATCTCACCACATTAATATACTGACATACATACTTATTCATACATATAGAGTTTATTTCTATAGAATCGTCGTAAAAATCTCAAAAAAATGTATAGACTTGGAACCTGCCCGTCTATAATGGCATAGAAGGTTCCACGATGGTGCAACTGCTTTGTTCCAATACAAACAGGTATTTGAAAATCATGTGACTTGTTGCCGCACGTAATGGTAACTGTTCCTCAGAATAATAAATATTTAATCATTCACTCTGAACGACTGTATCTCTTTGCTATCGTAACAAATAAATGGGCAAGTAGACTTCAGATATTCACCTTACCTTTGAGAAGGCTCAGAACGCAACTGCTTGCAGACAGTGAAGGATTGTTTGACTTATTTTATTTTATTTTGCTTTAACTAAACTCTGAAACTGGATGCGACCTCTAGGATGACAAATAATTCAACGTTGTATTTACCTTGCACGTTTAGCGGGTTGCATGATACCAGTAGTAGAGCCTGATTATCTGCATAATTCCTGGCAATGTTGCAGTTGTGATCATACTTTACTTCCTTCGTCGAAAATGTTTAAATTTGGGCGTGGTTTGAGTAATTAATTCAATGTGAGTGAATTCATGTTCATAAAGTGGCTGAATACATACACACGATTAATCCCTCTCATACTTGTTGAGTACAATTAAGAAGTTAGAAGATAGTTTTTCCTTTTTAATCTGATTGTCAGAGAATCAAGAAGTAGAAAGTACGCTAAGACATGAAAGCGTTTAGCGTTATACTGTCGACGAATATGCCTTTCAAATGCTAGGTTAGGTTTTACACGCTCATGGTTGTGTAAACTACATCACTATAAGAATAGTTTCGTTGAAACACAAGACTACAAACATCAACTCTCCATCTTCGAAGACATTAAGATGAGCAGACTGGTCCACTTATTCGAAAGCACCAAAAATACTGTAAATATTTTATTCTTCGCGCTTAGTAATAAAAATATTATACTTTAACATTATGAATCGGGATAGTCGTGAAATTATAAAAAACTTGTAGTGTTTGGGTAAAAAAATATTAAATTTCTGAAATGTCCAACTCAGTAAATTTCGCGCAACACACTAGCACTTACAGGTATTATTTGCAAGTCTTGGGACTGTTAAGTTACTTAGGAACAAAGAGTTTTTTCTTTTAATTGTTATAAATTTATTTTCTGATTCTAATCCCTTACAAATAATGTAAATTCAGCCATTCAAAGAGAATGGCACAAGTTTGGTGATGCTTTAATCCTATTTGAAATATGTAATATATTAATTAGCTAAATTACATTATTTAGGATTTTAAGAATAAAAAGCCTGGAAGGTTATGCTGTAGACGATCACGAAAATTGTTCTTTATGAAAAGCAGAAACATTGGCTGCTCCAGATAATCCTGTTTGAATGCTTAAAACTTTAAAGTTACGGTTTACCTATTAAGATTACTCAAAGAAAATTTAGTTTCGTGGTATGATTATTGACAAATACTATAAATGAATAAAATGTCTTTATGCTTGCATGCAAATAATAGCTGACTAATTTTAATTCTGGAAATAAACAACATTTCCCATAACAGTCCAGCAGAAAGTCAGAGTTGAAATGTATTCAGCGGATCATTGGCTGCACATAAAATGTATGTGTAGATGACAAGTCACAGAAATCACAAATTTTAATCTGCAAGTGCAAAGGTGTGATTTAGACCAACTGAGACTTCAAAGAATTAAATTATGTTTACAGAATACCTCTTGTTTCAAGTTTACCTCTGCCAGTTCCAGCGTTGGCATTTGGTGAAGGAATTTGATAAACGAAGAAACCTTGCTTTGGACTTCGTTTAAGAATGGACGGAAAGTTTTCTGCTTCAATAAGCGTTTGCATTCTGGTTCCTAGACGTATTCACAATGTTATAGTACAAATAATTTTTATCTATTTCAACTAGTGAACAATTTTCAGCAACAATAAAATAAAATTTGAGAGGTTCGATATTACTTTTGTGTTAAAAATGTTAGGCACATAACAAATCTATTATACTGTGACAATAAATAAAGATCTTTTTAAGGTTATCCTAAATAAAACAAAAGGCATCATCAGAGGGAAGCACATCAGGTTGACTCTCAAATTTTCAGGATAACCAAACATACTCCTTATCCAATTATGTAACTACCTAATCGGGATGAAAATAACGACTGCCGTTTTTCGCGAAATGACGCATGAAAAATTGTTTTTGTTGTGTTAGTTGTGAGTTATTATTCCCCAAAAATTCATCCACATGTCTTTAATTCTTCAAATTTAAAGCGTATGGCAATTGATAGAGACTTATATAGCTCTCATTAACGGAAAAAATAAAGGTTACCTAGCTTTGTTTTCGTGTAGAAGCACACACGGCGAACGTTTAAGCCAAACTTCCGCTCCCCCTCGAAAAATGAAACAGAAGGAATTCATCCGCCATCCTCATCAAAAATCAAGTTTTAATCAAAGAAAAATGAGAAACGAAATTCCACAAGTTAAAACACAACTGAGGTTTGGATATTCAGCTGAGCTTACGAAGGAGTGAAGTCCAATTTAGTCTATTTTTGTTGCATCTGTTGACCATATCATCGACTACCCAGTTCTGACTGACCGAAAAACCTGCACAGAAATTTACTGACAGGACCATTCAGCAGAATTTGAACGTTCACCCCTTTAAATGAAAGCTAATCAACATTCATTTAAAGGGATGAAAGTTCAAATTCATTGCTGGAATTAAAAGCCTCATAGGTCTTCGGTCCTTTGATCCTTTCTGTGGGACAACAAATTAAATATGCGCTTGAATCCTAGTCTTCGAGGTAAAAGTAGCGGGCGAAAGCCGACGGAGTCCGAATGTTTCATACGGGATAAGTCCAACGGATTAGCTGAAACACGTTCACCTTGTTCTCTGAATCCTGATCCTCCAGATAATGCCAAAAACACGGGTAGAGTCAATCACACCAGTTCAGGGAACAAGAGAAAGTATCAGAAAATACAGGGTGAGTCTGCTCATTGTACTGCCTATTTGAAACGCAATAGCAAAGAACTACACTATGGAATTTGATGAAATTAAGTTTGTTTCCCTTACAAAGCGACTAGAAATTGTATGACAATCGATTTGGAACTTAGCTGCTTTCTGAAACCTCACACGGATTAAAAAACCAAAAAATGACACATTTGTTTTCCCAATATTTTAAAATGCATTTATAAAAAAATGAGATTCACAGGAAGTTCAATTGGAACACTAACACATTGCATTTTTAGTGTTTGTAGCATATGTAACTCTCTGCAATGATTCTAAAAACGGCAATGTCAAAAAGGGTCAAAATCAAGAATTTTTCAAAATTTTGTTGCTTTGTCAATTTTTAGTTTTCACTAATTTCTGCCGTCCATGCGCCTGCTGTTTATGAAATTTGTTTTGAAATTGAAATTGAATCGCTAAACCAGACATTCCGGCATTAAATATCCAATTTAAGGTGATTCTGAGCATCAAAATGAGCAAAAACGGCATTTGCGGTCATTTTCAAGATGTGACCCCTGAAGGACTTTCACACTCAAAAAAGTTTCCAGATTTCATATCACGTATTTTCTAAACGCTTTTTTAACAAAATAAACTTAATTTCATGAATTTCCATACAGTAGTTCTTACGCAATTGTATTTCAAATAAGCAGTACAATGAGCAGACTCACCCTGTAGTAAAAAACAAAGGCCGTCATTCGATAGCCATACACTGAGAACCGAGAATTCCTGCTAGGAACATCGACAGCGTCATCCATATTTCAAATCCCTATTTGAACGATCGATCATAGATAGTTAAACGCCAACTCCTGTATGCTGGAAACATAACTACTACACGTACAATGAAGCCACAAAATTGATTATGATTGCGAAGATTTAATCTACTGTGAAAAAAATCATACGGTTGCATTGCAGAGTCAAATCTTTCGGGTTACATTTACATCATTTATTAAACTGCAGATAAAGGTTTTCTAGAATTTTCATGCAATTACATATATCGTGCTCCTTATCGTAGCCAGTTTAGTTGAAACTGAAAAATGCATACAATGGGCTGAATTCGTAATTATATTTATTTTTGTTGTTATCTTTCAGGATTTTAAGGGTAACGACTCAAAAAATGTCTGTATTTCTTGAGCCTTCGATTGAATGCTTCAATCGTCACCGGGAGTATCTTTTATAATATTAAACGGAAAAAGATTGCTAACCTATTATACAAATACACACAATAAAATTCCAGAGAAACTGCACATCTTTTAATACAGTATATATCCTGACTGCCAACCACATTTGTAATTCACTGTTTTATCCAATTTCTGAATTTATTACGATTCTTCCCATTTGCGAACAAAAGTTTTTCGTTCATATTCTACTAAGCTTAAAGATGTCAAATCTGGAAGCTGGTCTGTTTTCATGAAGGTGTAAGGCAACTGCCGATTAATTGAAATTTCCCTTTAATTCGTTTATTCATTAAGTTGACAAATTCTGGAGCATAACATTCGTTGATGAATTTCTTTATTTTTGCTAGTGGTAAATTGTCCAGTGCAATGAAGGAATATTGGTCAAAAAGACATAAGATACTCTGAATATTGTCTTATATTCAACGTTATTGTTCAAGTAAAGACTCACATCAATATATTTAATGGCGTTAAGCCACGTTTAATCTCGAACAAGTATTTTTTTATACTCCTATTATTATGCCGTGGCCAGAAGCCAACGGGTATTCATTATCCAAAGGTTTTGCTAAATGATCACCTTCACAAAACATACGAAACCACATAAAAAGCCAAAGCCAAACCAGCCATTATTTATTTTACATCCTGTTAGTAAGTGGGCCCTCGCAAAACCACTACAGAGTCGTTATTAAAATCAGATGAGTTTTTTGAACGAAGGTCTACAATTATTTTAATAACAATAACCTCGAGCTATCAAAGAGGTAAAGTTCCAAATGAGAGAATATATACTGTTCTTACAGTTGTTAAAGTTACAAAATTCAGAAGATTCTTCATGAAGAGAACGTCCAAGACATTGTCACTTTTCTTGGCCCTCAATTTCTTATTTTGACGCGACAACAGGCTTCCGTGTATGAACATTTATCGTCAACTTTGATTGACCAGAATTGTTGCTTTTTTCCGATTGGCTAAATGGATTTTTATGCCTCATCTTTAAGAAAGTTAGCATCTTAGATGGTTCCACCAAACGACGTAGAATCAACAAAGTTGCATTAAACATTTCCGTACATTTCTATATTCTGGTATATATAATAATCCATTATGAGTTGAAGAGCAACCGAAAGAAGCCTGGAACTAGGCCATCTTTTAATGGCAAATTCACCGAGTTTAGGGAACTGTAGCAGCTGTAATAACTGTAACATTCATGTGCTCGCTTGGAAGAAGATAATTAGAATCGATACAAAATTAAAACGGACAATTTTTTAGCAGTAACTGTGGCACTTAAATTGTATATATACTCACAAAAAGCACCTTACCATTTATATCATAAGCTGCTTTGCGTCAAGCAACGATCTTAGCAACAGAACTCCATCTACAACTCCGATTTCGTAAGCCGCTGAAACTTCATACGATTCAGTATTTGGTTGGATTCCAGTGTTCAGTCTTGCCCTTTTGCCTTTGATCTTCCTTGGTAATGTAAAATATATGGTAACTGAGAATTTTTCTGACAAGCCCGTAGAATAGGAAGGAAGTAGCAGATTTTCGTGACTCTGGACAGATTTATCGACTAATTGCTATCTTCTGGGTTGGGTAGTTACAAAATATCGTTATTACCAATTCGTCATTGCGTCATTTGCTTATGAATCTGGTTTGAAAGTCAAATATTTTGTGTGCATTAATATTTAAACCACACCAGAGTTCGCGTATCTAACTCATATTTTATGCGTTTACTTACATCGAGTCATATTGGTAAATACTATGAAATCTTTTAAACCCAACCAAGTCTTAAATATCTTACTCATGGGCTTGAACGGTTTGATAAGTTTTCTGAACCTTATTGTAGCAGTTCAATCCCCAGCAGTTAATTATCTTAGTATTGAAAGCATAGTTTGCGTTGCCCAAAACACATAAGAATCTCTTCGCGTGTGTAATCCATCTACGAATGTTCGCTGCTTCTGTAACCTCAACACACATACTTTCCTCCATTGTAAACGAAAACCGTTTACGTTTTATGTGGACTGTCTATTTAAACGGAGAAAACCTAACGGATACGAATCCTACAATACACTTTTTTGAAACCTGCTCTATTAACTTGTTCATAACAAGCAAACTTTCAATGCTATCAAGAAATGAACATAAAAGCATATTTGATTTTTTACACCTCAATGCATTCTTTTACCGTGAAGTTAAGCAAAACTTTTTTATCCACGTAGTTTGTGGTTGTGATTTTCCAACTTATAACAGTGCATTTCGAATGCCTGCAAGATTTTTTCTGCATCTGTTTAGATGCCCGACTGCCCCGTTTCCGAATCTTGTTCTTCACTCGAACAAAAAGTCCAAGTTCTTCTGGAATCCATTGCACAAAATGTTAGATACATTCAATTTCAACTTTGAGAAGTACATCTCAAAATACGAACCTAGTAGACAGCTGGGATGGTCATCATCAAAATCGTTAGAATTTCCTTCAGGATACTGCTTGAAGACGACGTGGACTTCGTCAGAAATTTCAGGGTTTCGAGGGTTTCGCTGCATTCCGGAAAACTTTTTTATACAAACATTAGAAAGACTTTTGAATTTCACTGCATTTCCTTTTAACTACAATAAAGCTAACATCATGGGGGCTCTCCCCAAGCACGGGTACATCACAACAGCAAGTTTGTTTCCCAAATTTGTTTCAAGACTTCCCTCGAGATTTCTACAGTTTGTCAACAACAGAATTATTTACGGCGACGTACAGTGTGACTCTTCTGAGGCAATTCACTTCGGTATTTTCGATTCGTTTAGCTTTGCAGTGTGGAAATACTCCTCGATTTCTTTGATAGCATGTCTTTTGTATTTAAGTACTCGCAAATACCATTCTACATTTCTTACCTGCACATTTTATAATATTACATGTTCTGTGGGAAATAGCATGCTTAAAATCTTGCGGCTCCTTACAGATCAAAATGAGGACACCTCCAAGCAGAAGTACTTCCTTCTGACCTGCTATAACCAAGAAATTGACTCAATGATTCGTGCAATCGTTAACTCTACTAGAAAAACGAGCAAGATAGTTGCAAACGATAATGCATTTCAACTTGCCCTGATTTTTATACTGAAGGAATTGCACCCGCGAAAGTTTTTTAGTTACGTTAAAACTCCCCACAGTGTTGCAATGCAAAATATTATTTTTGATAATCCTCTTGGACTAAAAATGGGGAAAATAAGTTCAAATTTTTACTCAAGTGGACTGTATAAATTTTGGGATGATTTAGATGTGCTTCATACCCGACTGTGGGTAAGAGAGTTGTTAAAACGAAAAAAAAGTCCTGCGCAAGTACTCGGGGAAAACGAAAATGGTTTGTCTGGCCTTTTAATTTCGTTGCGGGATTTGAAAGTAAAATTTTTACTTTGGTGCTTGAAAATTACTGTATGTCTTGTTACGTTGGCAGTCGAAAAATGTACTGCCAAATGTAGGCATGTGCGTGTGGTAGCTGTAAATAAATTCTAGGGCACATTTAGGACTGAATTTCAGTTGACAATTAGCGATATTGGAGTGTAAAATTTTTGTTGTTGGCGGGCCTGTACAAGAATTGTACAGAGTTTTGTATCAGAAAAAACCCATTGTAAACATGAAAACCTGAAGCTCACCTTTCCTCAGCTTTCGTAAATTCTGTTGCTAAAGTGCTTCACTTGAGATGAATCAAGAACACTGTCCCAAATCAAATGGGCTTAATGCAAGAGAAATCAGTATGACATGTTAAAAGGTACGAAGCAACAGATATTTTTTCGGTTACTAATAGACACCAATGGAATACGATTGTAATAGAAGGACATTTGCATTAGTTCAGTGCATGGATATATCGAATTTGCATCCCACTTTTGTTTGGTCCATGTCATAGTCTGTTCATTTGAAACCAACTATTGTACACAGATTTTGCTGCACAAACAAAATTCCTGTATAGGCAGCTATGGTAAAATTTGTAATGGAAGGAATTTCCAAATTAATTTTAGCCAACGTGACGCATGTTATACTATACATATTCTCAGCATTCAATGATTTATGTTCGAAGCAAATAAATCATCTAAGCTCAATTTATCATATCGCGTTAAACCACGTTTCATTTTGGACAAGGTTACCACCGTTGATGTACAATTGTATGACTGACAGACTGACTTTAGCAATGCAATAATCTGAAATATTCCTTGTATTCAAAATTATGTTGCAACTTCACTGGTTTTTCCAATATACAAATTTATTCACTGTTAGACCCCTACAAGTGGAAGAATCGTGCATGTAAGTTATTGGCTTCAGCTGGAACAAGTTAAAAATTAAACTTATTTTCTTGACTTGACAAAATAATGGTTAGCTCCTTCATTTGCCTTTCGCTTTCGCTTTTAGCCTCTTGTGAAATTTTAAGTGACTTAAATGTCGCAATTACTTGTGTCTTTTATGGAAAAAACATTAAAACACCGTGATGAGAATGCTCTCTCAGGCGCTGGATTTATCCATCTGTCTGTCCTATAGATAACTGTCGATAAGCTAAAATAATACCAAATAATCTTGTGTTTGTTTTAAAAAAAATGCCTTCAGCTGTCATGATGAACCATAATTTTGTAAATAGCAGCCGGTTACACCAAATACGTATTAGTCATTAAAGTTGTGAGGTGTCACAGAAGGTGAAATGCATACGGCTTGTTTAATTAAACATTCAAATTGAAAATAGAACAGTGATAGTGATGATGCTTGAAGGCGCGTTTAGAGTTCGTAGTTCATATTCTAATTTCAGTTCAGGATCGTTTTTGGCGTCTAGCATCACTTGGTACCCACGGCTGTAAATTCCAAGGAGTAAACCATGATGGATTCACGGATGCAGAAATTAAAGTTTATTTTCTATATTTTCCTGTCATTGTTCAGGATTTTGTAAAAATTAATTTCGGTGGCCATCATCAGTTTCCACAAACTGGAATACTTGGAAGTTCTTACTATTTGGAATTTAATTTCAAGTCGATATTGAAAACGAATTTCCTGAATGAGGTTTTTATTTATCAGCTCAAAAATCCCCACAAAATGTTACTAATGATTTTGCCACATGAATAGTATTACGTGTACTTTTACCATTTTCTTAGCTACGTTTGTTGTGATTTTTGGACCTAATCAAATTAAACAGGCTATGGCCATTATATTTAATCCAAAGGTTGGATACGCTCAAGAGCGCGAGCGAAGTACTGCTCACGCGCTCACCCAAAAAGAGGGTTAGTGAGCGGTCTGAAATTCAACGAATGAAAATGAGTGAGTGAGTGAGCGAAAAGTTTCTTCGTGAGTGAGTGAGTGAGCGAAAAGTTTCTTCGTGAATGAGTGAGTGAGCTGTGCACTCACTCCTGTCCACATCTCATTTTTTTACGTCCTGAGTGGGGCATGTTTGTTCGATTTTTTGCTAATACTAGTACTGAAATGTGCCGAGTACATTTTCACATTCATTTTTAGCTTAAATTTACTGGGTCATGTGTCACTTATATACAATATTTATTGTAATTTCTTGCTGTTTAAGGTGTCTGTGCGATGCGATGCGAGTGAGCGAGTGAGCGGATCAGAGGAAAAACTATTTTCGTGAGTGAGTGAGTTAGCGGTGTTTTAGCTTGTGATTGAGTGAGTGAGAGGTACGAAGGACAACCTTTCTTCGTAAGCGAGTGGGTGAGCGGTGGCCTGGGTTCGTGAGTGAGTGAGCCTAAATTGTGAGTTATGAAACGACAATCGTCAAAATAAACGTAAGCTTTTTAAAACCTATTCGAACACCAAATCAGAATTTGTTTACCTGAAATACGAATAACTTCTTGTTAAAAATAAAATCAATTCCTAAATTTCGACACATATATGCATCTTAATTCCGGCCATACAGAATGAGTTATATCTCAACTTCACCAGCTTATCAACTTTAATATTCTTCTGCATATATTCTGCAATAGCTGCACTCCCTAAACTACGACTCATGATAGTAAGGGACTTGGTTCTTCTCCTCTGCTTTCTGGCCTTTCCGCATGTGTCACAAGTCTAGTAAGCATATAAGAAAAATGTTGCCCAGTTGCCTGCGACAGTCAGAAATTGGTGTTTCAAAATCGTTCGGAGTTTCGGAGTTCGTTTAAATTTTTTGACGCTGTGTATTTTTAAACACTACTTAATGCGGAGGTTACATGTGAAAATTCTTTATATGTGCCAAACTGAGTGTGTTACAGAGGTTCCAAGTAAGTTTTCCAAAATTCGAAATTTGGAATTTTTTAAATCAGGTTTAGGTCGTCTTTGGGACCAGTAGTAACACATGTTGTGAAGAAAAAAGTTAAAAATCAAGAAAGCCGAATTTTTTCGATGACTTTGAGTCGTTGCACTCACGGTGAAATGGCTCACCCGGCTGTTCTAGCTATCTTCCATAATTAGCTAACTAGGATTAGTGTTTGAATTCTAAGTGCTACCCCAGCTGGAATTGGATTTACCTTAAACCGGCTGAAGGTTGAAAGCCATCTTTTTAAAATGTAATGTAAAGAAAAATCCGATGAAATATGAGAGGACAGCGTTTATTAGGAATTCAATTTAATTCAGACACCTGACGGAAGAGATTTACTCCAATTCATAGCCTATTTGAAATAGGTGATTCAATTGATTGTTGTGACTAACTTAATATATTTTGCGACATTGTTTTATGCCCGTGATTCTCGCTCCAGGTAATCTGCAAGAGTGAGCTCCTTCAAAGTTTCAGGTTAAAACTCTGAAGGCTGACAATAATGCCGATTCCCAGCGTTCGACTTGTGGTGAATGCCATGAAATTTACCTTCAGTGCGTGGTGAAAGCATTTGGTTTTCCTGGAAACCCGTGGGGACAAGAAGAGTTGAACGGGGACTAATGTCGATGTCGTGGAGTTCAAAGAGAATTTCTTATTACGAATTGTCCAAAGTGACGGCTGATAGTGGCTCCGCTACTTCAGTGAGGCACAAAGGTCGGATGCTTGCTATGGGCAGTGTTTATTCATAAATATAGATTTTATTTGTAAAGAATCATCTTAAACATCTCGAGAAAACTTAATAGGTATAGATTCGGAATTTGCCCGTCTTTAATGGCAGAGCAAGTTCCACCACGGTGCAACTGCTTTGTTTCTATACAAACAGGTATTTGAAAATTTTGTGACTTGTTGCCGTAAGCAACGGTAACTGTTGAATTGTTCCCCAGAATAATAAATATTTGTTCATTCTCTCTGAACGGCTGTATCTCTTTGCTATCGTAACAAATAAATGGGCAAGTAGACTTCAGATATTCATCTTACCTTTGAGAACGCTCAGAACGCAACTTCTTGCAGACAGATTGAACGTTGTATTTACATTGCACACTTAGGAGGTTGCACGATACTCGTAGTAGGGCCTGATTATCTGCAGAATTCCCGGCAAAGTTGTAGTTTTGATCACACTTTAATGTGTAATTTTGGGCGAGGTTTGAGCCATTTATTGGATTTCAGTGAATTCAAGTTCATAAAATCACTGAATATATACACACGAATAATCCCTCTCATACTAGTTAGGCGCATAAGTACATTTAAGAAGTTGGAAGATTTTTTTATTTCCTTTTTGCTTTCACTGTTAGAGAACCAAGAAGTTGAAAGTACTCTCAGACATAAAAGTAGCGTTAGTTAGTGAAAGTGAATTCTGTCTATGAAAATCTTCCAAACTTCCTTATGCTAGGTTAGATTTTACACGCTCATCGTAATGTAAACTACATCACTATAAGAATAGTTTTGTTGAAAAGTATGTCAACACAAGACTACAAACAACAACTCTCCATCTATCTGCGAAGACGTTAAGTTAAGCACACTGATCTACTTATTCGAACGCACCAAAAATACTGCAAATGTTTTATTCTTTTGCGCTTAGTAATAACAATTTAAAAGTTTAAATGTTATAAATCGTGATGCTCACGAAATTAGAAAAAAAAATTTAGTGTTTGGGTTAAATAAAAATAATAAATTTCTGAATGTCTAACTCAGTAAATTTTGCGCAACACACTTGCACTTACAGGTATTCTTAGCAACTCTAAATTTACTTGTGTATAAACAGTTTTATCTTTTAAGAGATATAAATTTATTTTCTGATTGTAATTTCTTACAAATAATGTATTAATTTTATTTAATCAAAAGAAAGGCACAATTGCATTGACGAAGTTTGTGATGCTCAAGTCCTATTTGAAATATTTCGTGTACATTAATTACCTAAGCCGTGTTATTGAGAATTGTACAAATAAAAAACCTGGAGTGTTATACTGTTGACGTTCGCAAAAATTGACCTTTATGAAAAGTGGAATAATTGGCTGCCCTAGATAATCCTTTTATGCTTAAAACTTTAAAGTTTTACGGTTTATTTTCTTAGATTACTCATAAAAATATAAATTTCGTGATATGATAATTGAGGTGATACACATACTAACAAGTAATAAAATATGTCTACGTGCTTGTTTTCCATAATGGTTGGCTAATTTAAATTCTGGGGATAAACGATATATTCCACAACAGACCAGCAGAAAGTCAGATTTGAAATGTATGCAGATCATTAGCTGCACACAAGAACTTCGTGTAGATCACAGTTTACAGAAATCATAAATGTGATGTGCAAGTGATTAATATGAACTGAGACTTCAAGGAACTAAACTATGCTTACGACATACCAATGATAGT
This sequence comes from Isotomurus palustris, assembly GCA_034696625.1. Taxonomy (NCBI): domain Eukaryota; kingdom Metazoa; phylum Arthropoda; class Collembola; order Entomobryomorpha; family Isotomidae; genus Isotomurus; species Isotomurus palustris. The sequence continues at coordinate 809 of JAQGAD010001270.1, read as the reverse complement.
AATTGATTGTGGTGTTGTAATCACTGTCGTCCCTGCGTTGTGTACCAATGCCTATACGAGTTCTTCAAAAATCAAATTGATGAGCTGAGAAAATCCGAAATCTACAAGAAGAACAAACGGATGAGAAAGAAAGAAATTTCTTTGCAGATTTTCAAAATATTTATTGTTGATTCATACTTCCCACTAGTAACACTTGATATTAGATTGTAACACTCTAAACCTATGCAATTGTTGAATTTCGAAAATGTGACATGCATTGAATAGCTTTCGCAAATCAATCTGGAAGTGATGCTGTCTGTTGTTCCCATCACTCTCTGCATGTCATCGGGAGTGAGCAGATGTTAATCTGCTCAACTACTTCAGGTTAATTTGAATCAATTTGATGGCCACGGCCAACATGTGGGATGCTTGTTGGTTTTTATACAGGAGGAGTCGTGTACTCCACTCCTTCTCCACTTCCATCCACTCCACAAATGCCCCTCACGAGGACCCAAAGTGCAGCCCACAGGTCGTCAGGATGGCAGACTACGAAGCTCTTCAAGACCCCCAGCACTAAAATAGACAACAGACTTCCGCCCACGAATTCCAGCAGTACACGAATTCTCAGACTCGGGTGTTCTGAGATGAGTAGCCAGTTTCTGGTCACTTATAAACGGAGGCATCCCTTTGATAAAACTACACCCAAAAGCTTCTCAGCGTTTTTCAGCAACCTGTATGGTCCAAAGGTGAGTCCAGTGTTGTTATTGTGATTTCCTCACTGTGATTTCTAAGTGTGATTTTGCGGTAAATCACAGTGAGTAATCACACTT
>JAQGAD010001269.1:0-21413 GCA_034696625.1 Isotomurus palustris | reverse complement strand
GCCGTGCTTTCACTTTAATGGCTCACCTTGCCCCACTCCACCATTTGATCTACTTCATTGTTACGCAACACTCCATGAAATCACATTAATATTACATTCGCCTTCGTCTCTAGTCTCAACATGCCTCTCTCCCCCGGATAGTCCATCTTCTTCTTCTTTTTGTTGCTGTGCTTCTACTCCCCACACACATGTTCAATACTTCAATATGTTCGACTTAATTCTACCCATGGAGAAGAATGATCCTTTCTAAGATTCTGAGCTTACTTAAGCATATTACGCTGATACGCAATAGTTCCTAGAACTAATACATACATGTATCATGTTGAATCATGTATCAAAGTAGTTCAACTCCTGTACTCTACATCCCTCTAATCCTTCTTTTCCCTGGCTGCCATTCATTCGAATTGCTTTCTGTCGCCTTAATAACCCTCCCATATGCAATTGGCATTACTATACCTTACACACTGGATTGAACTGCAACCTCACATTCATGCAATGTCCACCCACCTGGGAATTGCTTTTGTATTGAGTGAAAGCAGTGTTAATTGTCTCTCCTAGCAGTGCTAATGAAAGTGGATGAATGGAGTGAGTAGGCGTAGGAGTGAGAGGAGGACAATGTGGCTTTCCCTGGGGAGGGAGGCCGTGGTGGCGAGCGACCCGGTGGAGGAAGGTGAAGGGAGTAGTGACAGGGTGTGTCTGTAGAGGGAAGAAGGAAAGGAAGAAGGAAGAAGGAGCAGAAGTGGAGAAGGGAGCCGGGCGGAGGAGGGTGGCGGTGAAGGGAGGCTGAGCAGCTCATGACAAAGCTCGTGGCGTCCAAAGGGCTTGGCTGTTCCCTCGCCACGCATGGCCACTCACTACCAACGCTTCCTGCCTGCCTAAAGCATCTCCACTCGCCAAGTGTCACTGCTTCCCTCAACAACAACCCAACCACCACTACGTACAACAACCAACGTTCCACACTCACAATACATTATTATATACACACTCGAGCTATTAACAAGGTAAGCAACCACACCCCTCACAAAGCCCCGGCCCCACGTACCACGCATAAAGAAAGACCCGTACCTCCCACTCACATGGGGTGGGTTTTGGTATTCCCCGGTGTCGGCTTTTATGCCGCTCATTCTGTCATTCTCTCTACTCTCCTTCGCTTGTGTTGTATGCGAGAGAGTGTCATTGACTGTCATTTTGACACAAGCGAGAGACGACTTTAGATTTCTTGCGTTTTTGGGAGTTGACGTGTTTTGAAGTGTAAGTTTGGGTGATTGTGTGTTTTGCAGGAGTGAGAAGGATGTCGGGAGAGGTGGATAAGCAAGTGGTGATTGAGGAGGAGGGGAAGAAAGTCGAGGAGGAAGTGAAGAAGGACGCCGCACCCCCGGCGACCGAGGAGAAGGGAAAGGAAGACGAGGCGAAGAAAGAGGAGAGCGCCGCTCCGCCGCCGCCACCCGCGCCGCGCGTCCATAAACCAGACTTCGAGAAGGACGTGGTGTACTTGTACCAATTCTGCCGCACCCCCGTCCTCCCGTCGCTCTCACCCTATTGTCTCAAGGTGGAGAGCTTCCTTCGGCTCAATGGACTCAAATATGAGGTAAGGAGACACACCCCCACTGACCCCCTCGTAAACATTTATGTTTATGTGCGATGTACTATTTATTATTCACGTGTTGTGCTGGGCCTGTCAACAACATTTCTTTCCGATGAGTCATCCACTGCGTGTTTGTGTGTGTGTGTGTGTGTGTTGTGTCACAGTGTCCATGTTGGACGTAGTTGCGACTATTTAGTGGCAAGTAGCAATCAAGTGAAACATGGAGCGCAGTTAATATTAAGTGGAGGAGTCATATTTTTAGCTGGAAGAACGTATTTAAATGCAGATTAAGATGGGCAAAGGGCAAGGATAATGGATAATGTTATTGGTTGGTGTTTAAATGTGTGCAACACATTCCGAGATTATGACAGGCCATTCGACATCCTCATGCACAGAGCATTAAGATAGTTTTTGTGTTTATGGATCGTATTAGTCATAGATAGGGATTAGGGAATGGGATTGCTATTTGCTGTTACTGCAACATAACTCGATTTCTTGGATGTTCAACAACTTGTTTACTTGTTCGGGGTTGCTTAATGGTTTGTTCAAGGCTGGAATGCGTGTTGAGGAAAGATACAGATTATACAGAGACAGAGAGAAAGAAAGAAGCAGTTGATCTTGAGGCATTGAGTAGTTGAATTTGAATTGAAATTCATTTAGGTAATTATGCGGAAGAGTAGTGAGCATGAATTGTTGCATTGTTGATGGTTGATTTGATTTAAATGGATTAATTGAATGAGAGTTGTTGGTGTCAGTGCACTCGAGACCACACCCCAGAGGAATGAGTGAAATGCACATTGATTTTGTGATGCATGATTGAGACAGGAGTGAGAGAGAATAGGGGAAAAGGGTGTAAGTACACATGCAGGGATGAGAGAGGTAGTTCGGTAATTTTGGTGGTGGCAGTGGCACTGGAAAATCCAGACAGACTACCGGTGGCGGTGGCAGTCCTTATGCCAGCATGACAAGGGCAAAACCAAGCTACCATACATACCCAAAACCCAAAGTGCATGTTGAACTAGGTCTTGGCTTTTAGTCTGTCTGGGAAAGCTTTTTACCTAAGCCAGCCATGCTACTACTGCTATCGTACCCGTTAGTTTTATGTGTGTGTGTGTGTTTGCTTGTTTCCTGCTCCCAATACCAACCGACTTTCTAGAGCACTTTACGTAGGCAGTGTGTGTAGGCTGTACTCATGGAATTAGATTGTGAGAGACTTGTCCTCAAGACGGGAATAAAAAGGAAACACCATTTCTATTTTACCCTGAAACAGATATGGATGTCTTTTCATGTAATTCGTGGAGGCTTTTTAAGAACGGCTGGTAGTGAGGGTGAGAGAGGGACCTATCACCACCACACAAGCTTTGCTAACTCTGAAATATTGATTTTTTGGCGTCTCTCGTCTCCAGGAATCTTAGGCTGGGTGTTTGGTCGTGTCATGTAGGAAACTTAAGTAAGCATATTGCACACACAGGGAGTAGCTTGGCTTTGTATGATATATTCATGGAGAGGTTCCTCACCCGAAAGAGCCGGGGAGATGGCAAGTAGGCAGTGTCTTAAGCATTGTGTAGTCGTAAGGAAATAAAGCTGTTCCGGCTCAAGCTCACTGCTGGACGTTCTCCATATGCGATTATTTGCTTTAATTTATGATTCATTCTATTCTTGTTTTCATGAGATAAGGAAACGCAGTGAGTCAAGTCGACTAAGCAGATTAGATTTGGTTTGAATGTGTAATGTGAAGAAACACACATATGAATCACTTGGTGCTTCAGAGAAGATACAAATGTTGATGAATACTCTGTCGTTTAACAGATGTGGTGTATTAACAGAAACTTCTGGTTTGACATGTAAAGGGTCTAACTAAGCTACATTTTTGGAGATAAGGCAATAGAGTTTCGTAGAAAGCTTTCTAATATATTAAAGCAGAGCAAAGAAGTCAGAAAAAGGGGGAGTTTTTGCTCGTGTCATCCATTAAGATGAGATTGGGCTTGAAATGCTTTTGACAGTAACAAGGCGTTAAAATGCCATTTTTAAGATAAGCATTGATCTAAAAAAGTAAAATGGCTTTCCTAATGATAAACGGAAATTTTTATTCTTAGAATGTGGATCACAAACTGAAATACCGATCGTCAAAAGGGCAACTACCGTTTGTTGAGCTGAACGGCGAAGAAATCTCTGATTCTCAAGTGATTATCAACAAGTTGAGCCAGCATTTTGGAGTGGAATTGGATGCGAATCTTTCAAAGGAGGAGAAGAATGCATCCCACGCTCTCATATCGATGATTGAGAATCACTTGTGTTGGGTATACGTGTATTGGCGATCCAAAAATCCGGATGCCATGATCAAGGTATACAATTCTTGGATATAGAGCAGTACTATTTTTACTAGTAAAAATGTATGCGTGGTTTGATAGTCGAAATCTTGTTTTCTGTTAACAGGGTTGTAAATTAAGCCTTCAACACGCACTTGGCTCTCGAATTCCCAATTTCCTTCTAACTGTACTTTTTAAACTCACGTATTCGAGAAAAGGAGCAAAGAAAGTGAAAGCTCATGGTATGGGTATACACTCTGCTGAAGAGGTTCTTGAGTTCGGAAAACAAGATCTGCAGGTTCTAGAAGACTCGATCGGAAGCAAGGACTACTTCTTCGGGGACAAGCCCAACACTGTAAGCATGAACGATTGAAATGTGGCATGTTCGGGCAAAAGACGAAACTGACGTTAATTTGATGTATTTTACAGCTGGACCTGGTAGCATTCGCTCATCTCAGTCAGATAGCCTATGTAGATTCAAGTGTGGAGTATGACTTGCGGGATTGGATGGCACAGAATTGTCCGAATTTGATGGGCTTTTTAGGCCGAATGAAGGAACGATGCTTCTCGGACTGGGATGACATTTGTAGCTCTCTTAAGATGAATACTCATCTGCCAGAGGAGAAGGAGCCTGAAAAGGAACCAGTTAAGGAGAAGGAAGTCGAGAAGGAGCCTAAAGAGAAAGGAGAAGAGATCAAGCAGGAGGAAGAGAAGAAGGAAGAAGTCAAAGAAGAGGAAACTAAATAAAACAAGTCCGTCTATCCTAGCATCTCTTTCTGGTGATTATTATGATTGTCGCTCGCAAAGTTTCGATCATGATAATCATCCCCAGTTTGCCACTTCATAAAATATTGTCTGTGTCGTCCGCCGCTGCTGCGCCATGTGTGCACTCCAATGTGTGCGTGTAGCTCTCAAACTCGTCATGAAAGTGTAAAAATGTTCTGAAATCCGCCTGTTGAATGCACAGACTATAACCAGCTGTATTATTCTGATATTGTTTGCTCATGTAATTTCAACAGACTTCTACGTACAGAAAAATATTATAAGCTGCTATTTTGATCTAAACTACTAGTTTTAAGTTCGCCGTAAAATGCATAGACAGAAGAGATTTTCTTGTTAAACTTAAGCAGTCACAGATTGTATTTTAGTTACACACAACTACTACGGTGTATGTAGCCTACAAGAGCTATTTTGTTACATTTTGCTACTTATATTTTACAGTGCAGCAGCATGGCATATTTTATAACTCGATCTTTTTTATTGAATCTGTAGTACACGTTATTACTTAATGACTCGTTGTTGCATCCTGTTGGACCAAGAACGTTGTTAGTTTTATTCTTCTTTATGATAATTTTATAATTAGACTGTAAAATCCTATGGCTTAGCATTTCTACCTATCTACATAGCTTGAGCTGCTAGGCTTTTGTAATTTTATACGATTGCATTACCAGGAATCAATTAGAATCAATCTATTTTATAGCCGGGGAGACAAGAAAGAGTTGTTGCGAGGTTCTAATATTACTACAGTCTTAGTTTCCTGAAGAGGGGTATGTATGTGATTAAGCATGCGAATGTTAAATGAATTTCTTGTTGTTTTGTGTTTCGATTGTTGTTACTGTTTTCAATCTGTCTCTAAAGATAAGTTAAGAAGCCGTGAAATCTGCAGTGCAATTAATAATCCATCGATTCCCAGCTTCTAATGTGGATACTATTCATTATTATATGTATGCTTCCCATTGCGTGTTCCCTTCGTTATGATCATCATTACATTATTGTAAGAAGGTCTCATTGAAGCTAATTAAGCAAGATGATGAATAAAAGCTTGTATAAACACACAATGTGATTGATAAATCCGAGTGAGGAGTTTTTATTCAATTCTTTACCAGCAGCAGTACACACGACCGACACGATAGTTATGTCATACACACGTCTTGTCATAAACCAAAACAGCACAGTAACATTTACCCAACTGGTACGCTTATATTACAGACTTCCGATCCAACTAATACTCTTAATAAATCACGGTACAACTGTAGGCCTACTACGGCTATCAGCTACGTCACTAATAAATTGTATATCCACTTTAATATAGTATTACACATGATCTTGTAAATGCGAAGAATATATGACCTCATCAATCTAATTATCTAATTTCAGCTAGTCATCTATAAAACTAAAGTCTCATCTCATAATATGAATGCCAATAGATGCTAAATCAAAGATGAAGGTCAACTTCAGCAAAGACTGTGCTGACTACTGCAGAACTACTAAAAAAATTTACGAGCTACAGCGAAAGTCAAGACTTGTGATATTAGTAGTAATCTTCTTAGAAAGGAAATCAAGAATTTATTTAGTAGCTTGCTTCTTGCATAGGAGAACTTCGTAGGAAAGTAAATTCTCATCAATTTTTACTTATGGTGCTGCAAAACTTATACGGAGAAACGGATTATTATTCTTACTCGATGCTAGTTTTTTCATTTCGTTTTTAAAATTCATCTTTGCGAACACAAACACATTCAAAAGTTGAGAAACCAAAGTTGTTGGTGTTACATCCAAGTGACACAATACTATACAGAACAAATACACACTAGAATTCCTTGAGTCTACATGTACAGCAATTAATCCTTTTGGCAATTATTTCTTGTGCAGAAAAGAAGATGGTATATAAATACGCTTGACTTGTAACCAACTCATACACATCCAGTTTCTTCTGCTCATTAAAACACATTTTCTTCAAATTCGGCTAGAAGTTCTGCTGGCATATTCATGTCTATCTGTCCAGCCATCTGCAAAGAAATCCATATCAAACACGTAAGTACATTTCCCTCAAATACTGCCTCAAATTAAACAACGTACGGCTTCTCGTCGACGACGCTCCTGCTCGCGTAGTCGCTGTCTCTCGCGCTCTTTTTCTACATCTGCAGGACTATTACTTCCAGAGCTTGTTCCCAAAGATTCAGCTCTGCAAAACATTCAGGTTATATAACAGTTAGTGCAATTCTACGTTAATACATCAATACAAACACAGCTAAGCTAAAGAAGGGTGTTTTACTTGATTGCAGACGCCGTTGGAGCGAGAACAGGCACATTTACTTTCGCAGATGTTCTAACTCTTTCTAATGCATCTTCCTCTTCACGTCTAGCACGTCTTTCGCTTTCCTGCCGTTGCCTTTCCATTTCTGCCTGTTCTGTTTGTCGTCTTTTCATTTCCTGCTGCTTTTGTCTTGCCTCTTTCTCTTTCGCTTGCTTTTTGAATTGCTGGAAAGAGTCCATCGCCTTAGGCCGGTTTCCCTGGCTGGCAAGGGCGTTGTTCCCACCAGAAGACTGTGCCAACGAAGACCAAGACGATGCGTTCTTGATTGCTTGCTGCTGAGCAGCTGCGTTTCCTCCGCGATTCTGCAACACGATAGTGACACATTTAGGCTCACGTCAACGAAGCATTGTTAGCTGTGTCGGTTTGTAGCAACATACCCCTTTAGAACCTTCCATAATGGAGTCAAAATCTGCATCATTTGGCCCAGATTCTTGCTTCAAACTGATATTATTAAATGCTAAAGGCAAAAAATCATAATTTGTAACATTCCCTGCTGTAGATCAGAATAAAGTGTATACAGAGTAAAAGAGTAGGAGCCAACCGTTCATATTTTTCATCTTGACATCATCTGAAGTCGTGTCCTGACTCAGACTACTGGACCCACTGCTCTGCGACAGCGACAAGTTCAAGTTGTTAGAGTTGTTGAACTGACCCATGTTGGGAGGGAGCGTGGGATGGGTGGACACAGCAGCTGCGTTGTTGGGTCCGTGATGACTGTAAGGCTCGGCCTTAGGGACGACCACATGTTGCCCGGGATTGATTTCAGGTGCGTTATATGGAACTCCGTTGCGAGCTTCAGGTCGAGTTAGTCCGTGGTCAAAGTGTGGTGCTACAACAAGACTACTCTGTACACCAACGAAGGGAGGGCTGAAAGAGGCTTGAGGGAGTGGACAATTACCAGGGATATTAGCACGATTCCCTTGCTGATTAGGTTGAGCGGGGGGTGGAATTCCACCGATGATTCCGTTATTGAGTGGGGCACCTCCGGTAGGAAGAGCATTTGAAGCATTCATGGCTTGCTGGAGTTGAGGTGGTTGATTAGATGGAGGTAACACCTACAAGTGTCAATGCATCGTGTGCATTACTCTATTCCTCTATGATACAACTCCAACGGCTGACTAACACGACTTACCTTCACGGGAGACTTCCTGGAACCTTTTTTAGATGCGTCGCCTACGAAAACAATTTACCAGTAAGTCTTGGGATCATTAAATGTACGAGCGTAACAATCAAGAGAAGAGGTACAAAGATCCCTATCTATGCACGACGCTTCTTAATAGGATCGATCGAAGTATTCGTAGTCAGCCTTAAGTGCAGAATGTGATGTTGTAGTAGTTGTAACAGTCTTAAGCATTTTCATACGAACCATTCGCACAGTTAATAAATAAATTAGTGACTTTTCCGAAAACACCCACATATGTTTTGTAACGAATATTCTTATTCAATTCTTCTTTATCACTAGCTTAACAATATACAGTTTGATGAGAGCTTGTATATAAACTAATAAGTAACGCTTCAATAAAATTTGAGACAGACTATAAGTTCATTAAAAGAAAGCTTGCATACATTCTTAATACACTAATTACGTAGTGTGCAGTAACACCACCACGCTGAGAAATTACGCTAAACGAACACATTAAGGGTCGATTTCAGCACGTCAACTTGTCAAATTATAACAATACTGAGAAGTTTATTTAAGACGACGGAAGAAAATAGGGGGCTAACTGAATGGTAATAATCAAAAATAACTTACTATCATCAATGCATCTTAGTGCAAACCGGGAATGTTAACAATTGGGCTTTCATAGCTTATTACAGGTGTGAACTTCTGAAGTAAGAAAGATCCAGCCACGAGTGCAATGTGTGTCTTCGTCGAAGAGATCCCTCAATGGGTCTTCAAATCAAGTTCAAACTTTATTGTGAACTTATCAAACATCACGAATCAACTAGCAATTGCAGACCTGCTTTGTGACTGAATTAACTTACAAAAACCCACACCCGTCAGCACCACCATTACCTAACACACCTATCCCTATATTAGTTATTACAGACAAATCTAACTCTACGAAGAACGGATCTTGGCAGAGGACCCGTAATTATCCATCAAAAACTTGTATATTGGCTTAAATAATAACAAATTAAAGGTTTTGTTTCCGAAAGCATATTATGCCACGAAGAAGTCACAACTGTCGAAGTCATTTATCCAGTCACCCTAACATGCGAACAATTAAGACTGGGTCGAAAATTATATCCTCTCACTCGATTCGAGAAGAACACCACATTCTGCACTCTAGGCTAAAATCGATCTACTCCTACACTAATTTATATTAAAGTTAAATTCTCTTCGTGCATTTAAAGTTTAATCAATTGCGTTCCCTATGAAAGGATGCAGTTTGTGAGTAGTAGAAAAGTATATGCGAAGAAAAATGGATTTAACCTGCTTCCGAATCAGAGGAATCTGAGGATGACGAGGAAGATGAAGAGCTTGAAGAATCGGAGTCGGATGAAGATGACGAAGATGCTGATAAGCGTTCACCTCCCTCATTCTTCATCGCAGCTTCTGCAACATTAAAAGAACAAGATTTGTTTAGAACTTAGGAGTTGAAGCCGTAACTTTCTACTTCACAATTCATCCTTATACAGAACTTATAGCTAACAAATTGCACAATATTAACTGTGAAACTACACCTTACAATGCAAATAACTAAGTTTAAGAATGAAGTCAACAGCGTGTTACAATTACCTTTCTTCGCTTTCTTGGCTCCTAATGATCCCAAAACTCCACTCATATCTTGTAGCCTCTTCTCTAGCTCTTCTTTCTTAATAAGTTGCTCTTCTTTCCTACCCTGGGCATTTTTCTTAACTGCTGATTCAATACAAAAATTACATTATAATAACATGTCCTTGGCTTAACTTGGATTTCAAAGAAGACTTCTGTAAAGCACTTACAATATGGCTTACGGGGCTTTTTCTTTATGAGACATGACGCGACGTATGACTCTAATTCTCGAAGAGTTGAAGGCTTCAGGGTTTCGAAATCTATTTCTATCTCATCAGGGTTGGAGTCCCGTAACGAAGGTTCGCGCGACTGGATTATATGCACAACCTTACCCAGCTTGTCGCCGGGCAGTTTATTTATGTCCAGGGACAGTTGCCTCTTTTCGTCATATGACATGGGCCTGGCGCTGTCATCATCTTCAGTATCAAAACCTGTAGGACCTGGCAGTTAACACATTATATCATGAGGTTCATCAGTAAGCAAATTCACAAACGTAGCTTGCTTACCACCAATAGATGCATTTTGTCCTGGTGCAACAGCATTGTTTTTCTTCTTGTTTGATCGAGAACCAGTCTTTTGTTTTTTGGTAGGACCTCCAGGAGTTGCATCAGTCACCCCTGAAGCTTTACCTGCTTTCTTTGCTCCTTTCGTAGGTTTCCCACCTGGCATGAGGGAATTAGTTGAAGAAGCACCTTGCACGGACCCTGGTGCTGAGGGGGCCACATCTCCTTTTTCCTTCTTCTTTTTATCTTTACTTTTCTTCTTGCCTTTTGATCCTGTTGCTTCCATTAAGGCTTTCATTTGCTCTTGCATTTTTGTGAGCTACAAAGTTATTTAAAACAAAACAGTAGTTCGCATCCTATGGTGCTGAAATCATGATCAGATCAGATTTATAAACTACCTGCTCTTGAAGTTGTTTTAATTTTCTTTCTCTCTCCTCCTCCGAATCGTCAGAATTATGAGCTGATTCCCCATCAGAAGATTCAGTATCTGATCCATCTGAACTATGGCCAAGTTTTGACTCAGGAGGATCGTCCGGTATTTTAGCAAACTTCATTTCGAACACGTCTTGAAGTTTTCTCGCCATCGTCACGACATCATGATCTGGTGGATTGTACTTGTAACAGTTCGTAAATATCATCCTCACATCAGAAGCGAATTCACCACAAGATTTGTAATCTCTCCTATCCATTTTTTCCTACGACCACAATATGCAAAATAGAATACTCTTCTTTTCAAAATAAGAATCTTCCGTGACGTCGGACATACTTTGACGCTTCCAAGGTCCATAGGCTTCTTAATAATATCATGATAATCATGAAGTCCTAATAGCTCCGCATCCACGGGTTTGTAAAATGGCCACGCGTAGCCCTTTTGCAATCAAAAAAACATTCGTGTTACAAGTGTGCAACTTGCCTACATGTTAATGTAAGTTCAGCTTTACTCATACCGAGTGTTTCTTAGAGAATAGTTCCTTAAGGATTTCGTTGCAGGCTTTTAGGGATTCCCGTAGTTTCTCTTTGGGTTTGGTAGTTGTTGGAATAGGAACAGTTACGTCCAAAAGGTCTTTGTTAACTTTTTTAATTTGTCTCCCAGACTCTCTTCTCGTTGATATTTTGCCGGCTTCGGACGACGTGTGAGCGTAGGACTGGTCTGGATACGGCAATCCAGATGGTGTCGTAGTGTCAGCTTTTCTTTTGACGCCTTTCTTGACCTGTAAATCCACGAGTTTATGACGACTTCGAATACTAATTCATCAAGACGTGAAGAAGTTCCAGAAGAACCCAATAATCTACTACCTTGGCCGGTTGAGGTGGAGGAAGGACTGCTGACGAAACTAATGTAGAGGAGTTACCAGCTGCAGAATACATGGGACTCGGCTGCATTCCACCCATTTGACTTTGAGTTACATAGTTTGCCATGGACGGCGCAATCTAAGTTACAACAAAAAATTTCAGGAATGTGCATAACACCATTATAAAAGTGCTGAATTGTACGGAGTATCAAGCAAGAATTGAAAAAGATGAACTCGTGCATTCATCAACACAAACCTTCCGTACCTGCTGAGGAAGGGGTTGTGGTGTTCCCATGTGGGAGTTGCTGGACATTACAGAAGTGGCTGCAGCAACAATGGGAGAAGTGGACTGGGTCATCCCCATACCCATCGACATCGACGGCACACCGGAGGAGCCTATGCCTGGGGAGGGAGTTGGAGTTGTCATCATAGGCACACCCGGTGATTGCGTCGAAGTGACCGTCGCTATTCGGGTTTTAGGAGCCCCTCCAGGCCTTATATTTGTGGGCCCTTTTCGTTTACCACCAGCTGCAAATATGCAAATATAGGCTGTTATAATAAAGTCTTAAGACCATATTGAAGTCATTTAACACGTACGTTTGCCTCTTGCAGGCACTTCTATTTCCGTTTCATCCTTAGGCATGTCGGCTACCTTCGTCAGGAAGATCTTTTCTAACGTTTGAGCCATTACGACGATGTCTTCCCCAGGCTTATTATATACATAACAGTTGGTAAACATGGTTTTAAAATCGTTAAGACATTCTTTGCTCTCTCTATAATAATTATTTTCTAATCTCTTTTTAATGGTGCCCAGGTCCATGGGCTTTTTAATTATTTTATGATAATCCTGCAATTCAAAACGTAGGAATCAGTAAGACTTCATATGAAAAAGATAATTGTCGACATTCCACACGCATAAACCTTACGGGGATTTTTAGCGCCACAGCATCCACAGGAGACTGGAAGGGCCACGAAAAGTGATGCCTCCATATAGCTTTAACTACCACTTGATTTAAGTATCTAAGTTGATTGGTCAAACGGCCAGGTCGACTCGGTGTGGGAATGAATGGGGGTTGACAGACTCCGTTCACAGGCTCAACTCTGGGCTCGTCATCTTCCAACGATGAACCGTCGCCAGCAGGCGTCGACGAGCCTTGAGAATCAATAGAACATCGTTACAAACAGTCTCAAACAATCTGACACCGACTTTTAATTAGTAATCTAACCTGTGGGTGTCTTTCCTAACGGCGTGTTGCTGTTGTCCGGAGAGGTGACCTCAGGCCTCATCGAGCCATTCGTGTTTTGTGACATGTTGCTGGACACGTGCTGCAATTGTGGTGCTCCAGAATTCATGTTTCTCACAGTTTTTTAGCCCGAAACTCACGCTGAAGATTCTACGGAACCAGCCGACAGACAATCCCACGTTAGGCTGCAACAACACAATGACAATCATGGAACATGTAACACAAACACTGTATCACGTCACAGCACAGTTATAAACATTAAACATATGAGCATAAACAAAAGTCGCTCCAAGCCAATATCACACATTCGCCTTGAATTAAACAAAACTCGAATTCCGACTCGCTGCTTCTGGGATGGACTGTGGTTTAATCCCCCGCCACCTGAGTAACTGTGTGACCACAGCACAATAGCACTGTAGAAATCCCTATCTAAGACCGAATGGCGCAAACCACTGATATCCACTGACGTAACACAACATATCATAAAACGATCTTTCTGCGTCACGGCGGCATCCACACGTTACATCTGAGGCCAGAATAGCAAAATTTGGTGCAGATATTCTCCAATACACCACCACCGCCACCGACCTTGACTTCTCCGGAACAGACTAACACGACTCAGCTTCATTCCGATGCTAACATGACCTTAACACCTGACTAACATGCTTCTCCATCACCCCACTCACACGTAGAAATCGAAACTTACACATGAAATGAGAAAGTAGACTGCGTTCAGTTTGGCCGCCACGCTTTAAAGGACGACGACTAATAATGAGTCATTTCCTTAGTAGAAAACGTCGACGACCTCGCTAACGCTGAGAACTCGACGACAACGACGACGCGGACGTCAAACCGTCACTGATGTTTAAGTGTTCCAGAATATTTACAAACTAGTCTAGATTGACTGAATACAAAAACACTCGTCGAATTCTTGTTGTTCCCAGAACTTATACACACTACTCCACACTAAACAACACTACTACTTCTGTACAACATTTATTATTTTCCTAAGTTCTCCTCTGTAATGACGAATTTGCGTGTATCCAACCACTGCCCGTGACTTCCCTCTCGAGTCTGCGACCACATGCGAACTATTTTAAAATAAATAAAGTATCAAAATTTTACTACAAAGTAAATAAAGTTTTTTATTTTATGGTAATGAAGCGAGTTGTTGTAAAAGGGAGCGAGAAATAGAGGAGAGAAGAGCTGCTCCTCCAACACCAGAGAGAGTCTGTTGTATTTGTGCGGAAGTGGCGGCTCTCCCTTAACAAACCCGATGGAGACAAATGGCGCCAAAACATGAAATCCCCCGCAAACGTCCGCCACTGCCCCTCTCAACCCTACGCGAACGCTCTTCTTCGCTCGCTCACTCCTTCTTTCTTCTCTACTCCGTTCTCAAAAATTATCATCGGCTATCCATTCCTCAGCCTACTCATCGTTTCCAAGAAATATCTCGCCCCCTTTCACTTCCCAATCGCTTCTTCGTCACGCATCCCCTCAGTACCTTCAGGGCCGCCGTTTAAAGGGCACTTCCTCACAGCCCCATTTGTGAAGCGACGCATAATCGGCTTCCGCGGAAGAATTAATGAGAGTCGTGGAGAAGTTGTGAGGAGCGAGGAGTGTAGATGTAGTGGTGGTGGTAGGAAATGAGATGATCGTCATCAATTGCCGTGTGTGGTACATGCGCTCCACTCACTTGGATGCTTATTCGCCCATTTAAATCCCAGTTGACCAATCCCTGATGGGCATAGGCACTCAGGCGAAGTGAGCGCTCCTCCTTGCCGCTTGGAAGTGTGGAATTTTAGAGAGAAGGAGCGCCAGATGAGGTTTTGCGAGATTCTTTTGATGGGTTTTATGCGAATTGCGAATTTACTACAATCACATAAGCAAGCACCCACGAAGGAAAATGTGAGACAGACTGTGTGTGTGTGTGACTTGAGACGATGAATGAATGAATTCTTATGTTGCATTTTGCTTTGGGTATTTAGTATTTATGTGATTTTGGGATTTGAGCTGGTGTCAATCAAGTTTCTGGACTGACGTGGGAACTTAGATTGACTGGCAGGGATAAGGTGATAAGGAAAGCGTTTGTTGAGATGGATTTAAAAAGCTAAGGGCCTCGTGCAAGTTAGTGGATTAGTGCATCAACGTGCAAATTTGCATATATTGGTGGAATACATTAATAAGTTAGGTTAGTGACAGCATAGGCGGTAGTGCATAGTGTGAGGTTAATTCCGAGACAGGAAACGGAACTTCTGAAAGACGTATGCATCGGAAATTCGTGGAATTCAGGTGGAGCAGTGGCAGGAGGTAGTGGCCAGGGTAAAATTGCATTTATGCAAGGTTTTGCATACAAGTGCAATTACTTGTTTGCGGAATCCGTTGTAATTGAGGTGGAAGAAGAAGTATCATTAGACTCCGTGGCGCAACGGTAGCGCGTCTGACTCCAGATCAGAAGGCTGCGTGTTCGAATCACGTCGGGGTCATCAATATTTTTTGACAAATTAAATATAACTTAAAGGTGTACATTGTACACGTTAAGCATCATTTGTAAATCTGGGTGGCCCATGATATGTATGACAGCTAATTACTTCAGGTAAGTCTGACAGTGTGTGTGTCTCATCTCTCGCCTCTCATGCCATGTCACCTGGTCACCTCATGTCTCTATAATAATTATTAAAGTTGCGTTTACGCAAGTAAAATGCTTCGCTTGCTTTTAGTATTTTTTCATGCATGTGTTTTATGGAAAATAAAATTCAAGAATTATCTCGTCAACGCTATTAGATTTTGTGACCGACCCTTTTATGACATCATAAGATGTTTTACTGATTTATTTTTAGGTTTTTACATTGTGAAACCTGAACCCATTAACCCATCATATTTTTACGACATAAGGTTACTACTACTGCCTTATTACATGAGCAAGTGCCTATTTATTTATTTAGGAGTAATCCATATTCTTAGAGATGGCCGAGAGTTTCATTAAAGCCTTAAGTCACAGTGACCTTTGTATTTTGATTTTGAATTGATATTCCAGTCTGAGGTATTTTAAGATGCAGGGACGGGAAGCCCAAGAGTCGTAAGCATTTTGTCAACGCTCTCAAAGCATGTTTTGGAAATGGTGTCAACGTCAGTGTCAGCGGATATACTGACGACCTTCTCAGCGTACTTAGCAATCACGGGCTCCGAGCACTGGTGGAAAGTGACTAGTCGTTTGACGATAGTCTCCTCGTTGTCATCAGCACGGCCAGAGCTTTGTGCACGTCCGAGAAGTCGCTTCTTCATTGTCTCATCAGAGCAATCGAAGTAAAGGACAAGCGAGGATGGAGCGATCTATATAATAGGAATATTTTTAGGCTCGTTGATCTTACAAACAGCATAAGTTGAGTTACTCGTTTAAAATCCGTTATATGTTATATCCATACTTGATTCTCGAAGTCCACTCCCTGCTCAACTTCTCGTGGGTATCCGTCAATCAAGAATCCCTTAGCGCTTTCTAAATTCTTCAGCATAGCTTGTTTGATGAGGTCGAGAACAACAGCTCGGGGGACGAGAATGCCCTTGACCATCATTTCGCTGAGCTCTTTGCCCTTGTCAGAACCGGATGCAACTTCATCTCGGAGGAGATCTCCAGAAGACAAGTGCTGGAATCCGTACCTCTTGATGAGTCTCTCGCATTGGGTTCCCTTTCCTGAGCCAGGTCCACCCAAGACCCAAATGATGGGAATCTTCTTAGACTTCAACGCTTCGATGTCTACTGGAGCCTTCAAATTTCACAAATATCATGATGAACTTTGATGTACGATATCCCAACATTTAACCACATAGCTTAACACCATTTTACGGATGCAATTCTTACCATTTTTCAAGTGTAAATGACGACGGATGTGTATCTGTTGTATGTGATTTGAAGCTCTCACAGCCGACTGTTCACCTTCCTCCAAGATCTACTGTAAATATGACAAAAAAACGCAAAAGCCCCAAGTTAAAAGAAGAAAGAATAGCACAGGGACATGGGGGACATTATGTTCTCTCACTCGACCTTTACTACCCAACCGAGTCCAATTAATTCATCGAACTACTGGTTGGAGTTGAATTAAATCTAGTTCATCACAAATTCAAGGTCAACAGCGAGAGGTGCCGATTAAACACTTCCAACGAGATAAGCCTCCGCATTTAAGAGTGAATTACTTACTCCAAAGGCTCCAAGTCAAAAATAACGAGAATCCGGTCCCAGATTAGCGACAGGGGAGAGAGAATTCACCGAAAGTGCTGGGAACAAACGAGCACGAGCTACTTCTAATAAGGAGATTGGCAGTATGAAGTATGAAGCCGACTAGTCCGAGTTTATCCGCCGATCTGCCACCACCACACCACCACCAAGCACCACGTTTACTATACTCATTCCTCCACACTTTGTTCAAACACTGACATTCATTCATGTGTGTGCATGCATACACTACATATTGTGTAATATATGAATTAATGCAACCACACACACTTTAAATTATCTTTGCTCTTTGTAATTTACAGATTACAACGTACAATGATCCTGGCGTCTCGTATTTAATCACTGCTTGTTACATACTTGCTAGCTTATCAGCAATGTTATTGTGCTTAAGGTTAACGTACTAAACTACAGACAAGTTCAAGTTTCGAAGCAAAGACAGGTACAGTTATTATAGTACAGTATAGACATTGACGCTATAGGGGTAATTATAGTAGTCTCAGTAGTCGTAGTTAAAACCTAAGTACGCTGTTTAGATTCTTACCCTCACTTTGACACAAGATTATGCGTTGACTCTTAGAAATCGAAGATAATAAATTAAAATCAGTCCCAACCCACGTTACTCTAGTACACGTAAAAATAAAGACATACGGTAATGAAATGATAATAGTGAGCACTTGCAAATTAAATAATTATTATATTTTCCAGTATGACTTTGTTAGTGTAACAGTAACATCATAAAGTATTACCAATGTACCATTGATGACTTCAATTCAATAATACATGAGCTGACTGACAAAGAGTTAGTTTTAGTAAGCGAAATAATTTCAATATTCATTCCTTTCTTTTTCCTCAAGTAATTTTCAAATACTTGATAATGATAGATCTTTGATGATACTCTGCACAATGCTTCTTAATCATCGTCATCGTCGTCCTCTATTTCAGGCTGTGAGTAATCGCTAGACATGTGCGTTATGTATCCCTCAACAAACGGTACTCCTGTTCTAGGCACTTTCATTTGATAGTTTACATATTCGAGTCCAAAAAATGAAAGAAGGCGGATTTCCTCGTAGTATATACGACCGCGAAAAAAACTAAAAAATAAAGTGTTAAATGTGAATCCCAATTATTTATATAATTCATGTATAACAGTTACTTACTTGTAAACAGCGAAGCAATATCCCACGAAACAAACCGGATTTATAAGAACCAACTGGGTTCCAATAGACCACCAAAACCACCCTGCGTACCCTGGATGTCTGCACACAGCGTATGGTCCAGAGGTCACTAAATATTGACCATCTGCTTTCTGGTCACGAACTAAGTGAGTAAAATTCTTGGAGGCTGTCAACATAGAAAGCTTCCTTATAAGTTCACCTCCCACACACAGAATCATCCCAGCAGCAGTAATGACTGTCAGCGATTTTACCCCTTAAAATACAATCCACATTAGATTAATCTTGAGCTGTAATTTTCTTCATGACCCACAAATAGTTAATTTCTTACATGGCAGTAAATAAAATTCCAAATGAAACTCAACGACGCTTGCAAGGGCAGCGATTCCATACTCTTTACTATGATTCAGCAAAAATGAATCCAGCGAAAGTGTATCAGGACTGATGTAAGATGTGATAAGGAATTCAGAGTAATGAAAAAAGGAGAGAAGACACACATACAACCCAAAGGGAAGGCTGTAGCCACTCAAAATTATTTGCAAGCCTAAAGAAAACCCCCATCCCAGGAAGAACGCTCTCATCCTCACCTGAAAAGTTTACAAAACACCAGTTAATCAGATCATAATTCTATTTGGGTAAAGCAGATAGGTTACCTCATTAAAAGTCATGGAACGGTAGGGTGAAGGTGGATCGTTCCTGGACACCAAATACAAAGCCACCACACCCGAAACTCCATACGTTAGCAGTCCACCAATCGATCCCCACAACAATGTCGTCGGCACGGCCAACAGTCCTAATCCAAAGGTAAATGCTTTGAGGCTCGACACTCCAATTCCCCCACTGTCCTCCTTCACCACCGGAGGATCTAAGTTCATTTCTGAAGGTTTCACGCTCTCAAGAACTTTGACACCTAGTGATATCATTTTAAACATATATTATTATTATAGTGTTTTACACGAAAAATACGAATAAACCTTACGCTAGCAATAATATCATATCCGAAGAATACAGAACGCACAGACTTCGCTCAGTACTTCATCGCGACGGCTTTCGAGAGTGCTCATATGCTGACTGGGGTTGACGGTCGACTGTCCTGAGTTCAAAATATCGGATTATCAGTCGTCGTCTTCAAACAAACGGACTGTGCGGTGACGCTAAGATCCGGCAAATTCTCCTGTGACCGCAGTTAACCAAGTTTAGCTTCCCAACTAACTACTACTGACTACTGACTTCATTCTGCGGTTAGTCATATTCAGTGATCTGGATGAGTGGTCGATAGTCGATACCAACCAACACACTTATACTAAAGCAGAAGGCTGAGATTTATATTTTGTTGTTTGTTTGCACGAAGAAATTTGAGTTTCCCGGGACGAAGGGAGGCGGAAGATCGCCTTCATTCAACCCGTCTGTGATGAGTTGACAGTAATTCGAGACACAGTGCAGTTTACTCAGCTCGAATTAAAGCGAACGGATTGATTAAATTAATTGCTTATTGACTTGTGTTTACGAAATTCAGTTGTACTGAAAATGACTTACCTTCAGGAAGCGGTGCAATTGCGGTCCCAGCTGGTGAACGAATGGCGATCTGGTTCTGGAAGGACTCCAAACTTGGATAAATGTGGAGAGTTGCTGAATCGAATTAAGGTAGTCTCGTTCTCGCACTCCTTTCATTTATTGAAACGAGACCGCTTATTTGTGGGTTCAGTTTATAAAACTTTCGAATTATAATACCTTACAGGTCGTGTTGACGAACCTCAAATTCCTGCCTGAGTCAGTTGGGAGCTCCACAAAAGAGGAGTTGATGATTGCGAGAGATGTTTTGGAAATTGGAGCTTTCTGGAGCATCGCAAGGAAAGATATTCCGTCGTTTGAAAGATATATGGCGCAACTGAAGTGTTATTACTTGGATTTCAAGTGAGATTTAACATTAAAGTTCAAATAATAGCAATAATTAGCTCTTGGATTGTTCAGCAATTTTTATTCACTTTTCAGAGACCAACTGCCGGATTCTCCTTTCAAATGCGAATTGTTGGGTCTCAATCTACTCTGCCTTCTCAGTCAGAATCGTGTAGCTGAATTTCATACCGAGCTGGAATTATTCGCACATCCTGACGTTCATGTCCTGGAAAATGTATACATCAAGCACGCTGTGTCTCTTGAACAGTATCTTATGGAAGGAAGATACAATAAGGTAGATATGAAATGTTTATGAGACTTATAATCTGTATGCTAAAATAACGTAGCATGCGCTGACTCTGAGTGTCACTGTTGCTTGTGGCTAATGGGAAACCGTAATCATTTGGGACTGATTTCATAGATATTCCTCGCTAAACGGTTGGTCCCTGGTGAAGCGTTCAACTTTTTCATCGATATATTACTAGACACCATCCGAGATGAAATCTCAACATGTGTGGAGAAATCGTACAACAGACTTCATTCTGATGCTGCTGCTAAAGTCCTGAACATTTCTGGACCCAACTTGCAAAAATATGCAGTTAAAGTGAGCATGGAATGAAGGTTGAAGTTGAAATGCAAGCATAATTTCATTACATAATATTTTGTAATATTTATAGAGAGGCTGGACTTCATCGAAGGATGGATACTATTACTTCAACACTGAAAAGAAGCAGGACGATCGAATACCTTCATTTGAACTTGCTTTGGATGCAATTGAATACGCCAAGGAGTTGGAAATGATTGTTTAAGTGATGAATTCATTTCACACCAATCATCTAGGTCATCATTTGTACTCGCTACCTTACATTGAAATAACTCCATGAGTACATTTGTAACTGTACACAAGTTTATTCACTTCAAACCCATTACTCACCGCAGGCTACTTTTTCAGTCTATGGGTATATATTCACAGGACAATTTTTGTAATTATTGGGTCAGAGAATGAACCATAAATAAACCGTTCACATTAGGAAATAAGAATTGAGATTAGTGCACACCTTCTTGTTGGTAGATTTCAAGATTTCAACAAGGAAGGACATCAATTTAATTTCAGGACAATCGTGTTAACTTGTCACTGGATCATTAAGTCTCTCTTCTTTTCTACGGAACACGAGCGGTTTTTGTGTCTAGTTTGCTCAAATTGTGCATGTACATGTATTCTTCTCAAGAATACACTTCATTAATATTATTAATTTGAAGTCGTGTGATTGTAGTAGTTCAAACTATCAAACTTCAAAACGCTTTGTA
>JAQGAD010001268.1:0-21420 GCA_034696625.1 Isotomurus palustris | reverse complement strand
ACTTTATTTATTGATTTACAATTCTAAGGGAGTTCGACAAAAATCCAGATTTATTTTTCAAAGTTCTCTACCGTTTAGTAGAAGAAGGACATACGAACTTTCGACTGTCAGTGCTTGGAGAAAGTTACACGGACAATCCTCCTATCTTCGCTGAAGCTCAGTCTAAACTAGAAAATTTCATCGACCACTTTGGGCATCTACCTAGTAAATCTGAATACTTTCAGGTTCTGAAATGCAGCGACGTAGTCGTCTCCACTGCTGACCATGAATTTTTTGGAGTCGCAATGTAAGGTTCTAGCTTCTTACAGCAGTAAAAGATGCTAGCCATATTATTCAGGTTTACTTTTTGTGTACGTAGGTTAGAAGCCTCTTTCGTGGGATGTTACCCAATCTGCCCCAACAAACTCGTGTATCCTGAAATTTTTAAGGGCCCTTCCAACAGATTCAAAGATGAGGATACTTTGTACAAAAAATTGAAAGGGATACTGTCTGATGTCACAGCGTTCAAATGTTCAAGAGACGCTTTCCAGCGTGAAATGAATTATGATTTGTATGATTGGAAAACGCTGAAAACTTCATATTTTCATTTATTATGCGAATAAAGTGCAGGCTCATCTGAAAAGCTCATACTTCATGTATTGACATCGATGATTTCAAGGTCCTTTTGATTTCATAAATTCTCATTCATTTTTTAGAAAATAAGGGCCAAAACATACCGTGGAGAAAGTTTTCACAAAAACCGCTGATCAGCGTGACTGGTGAAAATTGCTTTTCATTTCCATAGCATTGCTGAAGATTCTCGAATCTCTTTCCGTGAAAACGAGGAAAACACCAACTCGCCCTCATTTGCGTTTCAGACAGCGAACTGTGCACACTGAAAGCTAGATTTTTCAAATTTCCAGTTTTCATTTCAGTTTCTGTTAAATTTTAGCGAGCGAGTCGAGCGACATGAATCCCAACGGTTGCACATCCCAAAATTACGAGCCCTACATGCTCGGAAGTTCGTACGGAGTTGGAGTGAGTCCTTCAGCGCCCAACATGACCTCAAACGGAAGACAAAATCACACTGTTCAAAATTGTCTTCAATGGCCGGAATACGCAGGAGCTGGACAAAGGGGTTACAGTAAATAGATCAATCGATTTAAGTAGAACGGTACATTTGTGCATGCAGCAGACGTTTGAAATCGCCAATTTTCTTCATTTTCAGATCAGCCGGGCATGTCGACTTCCGGATTTGCTTGCTCTGGAGTCGTCTCTCCTCAAAGCTACTCGCGGTCTCCAGTCGGACGATCTCCAGCTCCAAGAGCATTTCTCAGTTCGGCAGGACCTGGTAAGCCTACCTCGTGAATATCTGCGCCTCGCGTGACATGAAAGTTTGTAAGGTTGTCGTTGTAAAATACTGTTTCTGATATTGTTTGAAGGTCGGGGAGCCGGAGAAGGACAGCCGATGAACATTCCCTGCCAGATTGCTCCTCTTGGGACGAACCCTGCATCCATGATCCAGCCGTTGAACCCCATCACTGTGAAGGTAACTGCTCCTCAGCCCATGGCCAGACCGGATGGATCTTCAGGCCCCATGACCTTCACCCTCAATCCTCAGGATATCTACCGTTCTGTTCTGTGATTTCCTTCAAGTGCGTGATCATTCTCGTCTCTGAATCTTCGACTAATTCGTAATTATTAATTCTGTCGGTGTCATCCAATTGTATGATGGTGTGAAATTAATTATGCTGTACGCCTAATTGTTAATGAAGCCCTCGAAATTAAATGAATCTCTGATAGGATAAAGATGTCGATATTATCACAGTGTTGCAGTTGCATCGTTGTCATTCACGTATTTATTGTAAGTTTTGTTGTTTTGCATAAATATTTAGTTTAGACCTTAGGTTACAATGAGGTAGCTAGCTGCCTTAGGAGTTTCATGGGTTGAATAATGATTTCTCTTACAGTAAGGTGATACTCGTATTGTGTTTACAAATCGCATTGTTATCATTAAAACCGCACTAATAGCTGAATTTCGTTGGATATGGTAAGAGAACATAGCAAAGTTGACTTTCTTAGAAAACAGTCGCATACGGCCTACTAATAATCTCCATAACTAACTAGTGTAAAATAGTTTGTGGCAATTCTGAGGTGTTTTCAGTATAAAAAGGTAACATTTAAGACCTGATGTGAGCATTTGTATGTCATTATATAGCGTTTGAAGTTCCCAATCAAGAACCTTCAGTTAAAATTAACCAGACATTATCAAAAGAGCTGTAATACACTTCCGAGATTCTCTTGTACAAATATACATGTAAAATGTTCAAAATACTTTTCATTATTTATACCTACACGTTACATATTTCACAAAACCTGCGCTCAAAAATACATCATACTTTGGTCAAAAGGTATAAGGCATGGAGGAGGTTTCGTTTTAAAAACTGAACTCCAACCACTTGTAAGTCACTAGATCCGAGTAAAAACAACGTCGTCACTAAAATCTAAATATCACTATACTCTAATCATCAGCAGCGCCTCGGTCATTATAGGAGGATGTAGACGACGATGCGGACGAAGTCGTGAAACTTCCGGAGCTGCTTGTAGAGGCCGACGTACCAGAGTTTTCACTCCTAATGGACATGTTAGATAATTAGTTGACTTGATATAATACATAAGCATCCGTGTAAAAGGAGGAATTGTAGGAAAAAAAACACTTACATATTCGACGAGGTATTTACACTAGAATGAGCATTGACATGCACTGACGAATGAACTTCGACTTTTAGCTTTGCTGAGACTTTGGTCGTGCAGGTCGAGTCTCTCTCAAAGGTCTCAACGACGACTTGAGGCTGAACAACTACCTCCGTGCTTCTGTAAGAAAAATGAATACGTTAATATTACCTTGTTGTGCCACTATTATTTACAAATAATTCAAAATGAGCCACTAACCGTCTTGTAGCACACGATGTAGGTTCTTCTGTTATCGTAGAAAGACTATTTTCACTGGGTGCTCGACTTGCGCCTCCACGGCCAGACGACGAGAAATATCCCTTGGAGTTAGAACCCCGGAAATTATAAGGGGGAGGAGGGTAATTATTGCTACGTGATGAGGAGTAACTTCTACCACCGGTACGACTTCCTCCTCCATTGCTTCGACCCCCTCCAGATTTAGAGCTTCCTCTCTTCAATACTGGAGAAGGAGTTAAGGGAAGAAGAAGAGTAGGATCTTCTGATGATAATCCAACCAACCAACATTGTGGTTTTATAACAGAAAGTAAAAATGGTATCAGCAGAAGACAGTTAACTAATGAGAAAATCGCTGATAAAGCTACGAGAAGTGTGAAATGTGTGAAGATAAATGTAAAATCGGGGGAGTAGAGAATTAAAGCTGTAATTGTGATTAACACAAGACTTTGAACACATGGTGGTCCAACTAAATTAAAGGACACTGAGTATCTTGCAATAAAGGTTCCAGGAATGCAGCAAAAGGCCTAAACAATTAAAATACAAGTTTGTTAGCTCAACATAATAATTTCTTATTAAATGCTTTATATAATAATAGTAACTTACCACAACTATCTGGATCGATATAAACACGATTAGACTAACACCCAGCAGAGAAATTTCAACCGGAAGTGCATTCAGCCCAATGCCTAGCCAGCCAATCGTGCCGGCGATTTGGGACATAGTGACTAACGAAGCGATTACTACTACTGCTACTGGACGAATAGAAAATCCCAGCGAGAAGAACAATATGATTGAGGTCATTCCTGCTGCAAGTCCAAGAACAATCGCTGAGTTTATGGGAAGGTTCAAGTACTGCTCGTAAAACCGGAAAGGTATCCCCCATGGGAATACGGGTAATCCTCGGGCCTCAAAATCCTCACAAATCTTTCTGATTTCTCTCACGAAAGCTAAGATTTGTGATTCTGAAACATAAAACACTTTTGTAAGACTCTGCGTCGAGTTAAAGGACGATGACGAACACGCTCGTATTTCGTATACAGTTTAAATGAAATACCTTGATTTTGTTCTTGAGCTTCGTCGTCTTGTGAAGTACGAAGTAAATACGTAATTTCTGCATATTTTATTGGGGCGGACTTGGGAATTTTTAAGTCCTTATCTTCAGGACTATGCACCCAAGATCGGGGCTCTGGTTTTAAATTAGCGGCGGTAGAACCGTATGCAAGAGGGTCGTTCCATGCCCATGCAGTGAGGTACACATAAAATGCTCGCGGATTGATTTCTCCATCATTACTAACCAGACGGTTGTTTGGTATCTATAAAATAAGGTAATGCTGATATACTGAGTTAAATCTCAATTTTCATCAACGGTGGAATACTTACTTGAGTGATATCGACCGGGTGATCAACATGGCCAGTCTGAACAGCTAACTTCCAAGCAAGGATCCCGTCAGCACTAGCCTGCTCTGTCCAGCCTTCTTTATGCAGATATTTCTCCTTCCATTCTTTATCAAATACATTCTGAAGTCTTAAGAGCCACGATCGAAATACTGACAACCACATGGGAGGGACTCCTCCATTGTCGTCTCTGATCACCCAAGGCAATCCGCTCATTGTTTCGTGGAATTTATGGAGCAACCTACCGGGCAAAAGGATTTTACTCATCTGACAACTTCACGTAATAAATGCTTGCAAACCTTACTTTTGCTTGCTTGGATAGTCGAAGTTTGCTTTCGTGACGGCCTTCATGTGGTAAACGGGAAACAATTTTCCTTGAGCTGTCAAGAACTCCCATTCCGCCGAGTGGGAAGGAACCACATCAGTGATGGGTAACCCAAGTCGAAGTCTTGAGATCCCCATTCCAGCCGCACTGATCATGGTTAAATACGCCACCAACACAATACCCTGAAATTCCAGATGACCCAAATATTTAATGACTTAATTACCAGCACATGCCAAAAGATTGTAAACCTTTACGAAGTTTAACCGATTGCCCGCTACTTTTACAACATTGTTAAGAAAGATCAATAAAAATGAGCAATACCCTAGGAATACAATCAATTGTAGTGTTCAATATCAGACTTTCGATTGCACAAAGCGCTTACATTTTACATATTATTACGCTTGAGTATCAGCAATATAGTTAAACTGAATTGGCCTGTATCTGTAAACGGTGAAGCGAGGCTTTAAAAAGGTAGCAGCAATTCAAAATAAGGTCATTAAACAGCTACGAATGCCTTATTCTTTATAAAATTCTCAAATCCCCTATCCTTTATTACAAAGTATTTGAGCTGAAAGGTTCAGCCGACTTTATGACTTCAATACGCCAGCATTTAACAATAGCACGGGTAGTGGCATTTCTATCTCATTGTTAGGGTCTCACCATGAAACCAAATGTAAAATACAATTTCTAAAAGATAAAAATCTGAATGATTGACTTACCGTGAACCACTTCCAATTTATTACAGTAAGATAAAGCTCCACCCAATTTTTAGAGGCACATAAAGTTTCGACAATACTATCTCCGTTTTCATGTTGTCCAGCCTCAAGATCCACGAAATCTGATTTACACGTTTGATCTTTGCAATCTTCATCTAGATTACCTCCAGTTTTTGAATCGTAGGCGATTTTTGCAATGTTCAGGTTAATATTGTTGTTCTTTAAGCTTCCTTTTGACTTATTGTGAGTGTTGCTGTCACTTGGAAGAAACGGAGTGGATGAAAGACCTTTCTCCTTAGTAGAACTACTGTTATTCATGACTTTCATTGGCACTCCATCGCCGCTTGAGCTACTACTGCTTTTACGCTTTTTGAGAACTATCTGACACAAAGCAGGATACAATAGTAGCAGAGCAAAAGAGCTTGTTGTCATAAATATGGCACCCTGCAACCAAAATGAAAATTATCAAAATGAATTTTTGATTTATTTTAAAGGCTCTTTCCCCAAGAGTTTAAAATCTTGTATTCCTACCTGAAGCGCAAGTGATCTGACAGCTGGGATGGGAAACAGGGCTCCAGCTGCGATAAAAACAGCCGCAGCGACAACACCCAACATTAGAGACCATCCGTGCTTCTTCAGTGTAGACTTAGCATCACATGAAGAATTGATTTGCGAGTACAATAGAATATAGAATACTTGAGAAACCATTGACATAGTCAAATATGGAAGAACTTGTACTAAAAGCAACAAATGGAAATACAAGTTTAACTAATTGTGCCTAAAACTGTGAGGATTGGGACATGAAGGACATTAGACTTTGTAAAGACAGTGAGATTTCAAAGGGATTTCGGATTTACCTGAAGCCACATTGAACGGAATTTTTAAGAATCCTGCAATTCCACTTCCTGCAGCAGTGCCCAACAAAGCAACTAATGCACCCCCCAAAAGAAGTCCAAGGCGAACCTTCCACGAAGTCTTGACTTTACTGTCTCCACCTGCATCCCCTAAAACGGTACCAACTATAGCTGCTGCTAAAATGACACCTGTTAAAGTCATAAAATAGAATCAGTGAATAATAGCCGATCAGCAAGATCTAATCGCATGTCTCATTTGACTGTGCATTGTGTGCATTCCGTACCAACAACGCGTAAGATTCCCCATGACCAAGAGAACTGTGATGCACTCTCAACAACGGAATCAAGTCCAGCCGGGGTAAATGAGTAGAAGTTGAACTGTTGACTTCTTTCCTCATCCATCGACAGTAGAGATACCTCAGACGCAAATCGAGTTTGCCATGCCGTTAGGACGGCCTGAGCTTTCGACTCACTCCATTCGACATGATGTAAACGCCAAGTTTCACGAAAATATTCGTACAACTCTGAAGAGGACATCAGTTGAACTGTTGACATGAGACCACCCGCCCTGCCAAAGAGAATATAAAAACTACCTTGAGTATTCCATTCCACAATTATTAGCCACTTGTAATAATTAACAAAAAGCACATCGCATCCAACCTACATGAAACAAACTACTTAATTAAATGAATAATGATTAAATACTGAGCTTATGAATATTCAAAAGGGAATCGCAGCAGGACGACTCCGAACGTAGGGTGAGTTAATTCTTCCCTTGGAATTCCATTGAAGCTCATGCGAAAATCTGAATATCATTCAGGCTCCATTTGTTTACTTAAGTCAGAACTCCTGTTACTCTCACGTTTAAAATGGATCATGAAAAGGCATTTATTATGTCATCAAAAAAGAAGTCCTGATTATTATGTTCCGACAAAGGAATTGAGCAATAATACCAAAGCATTCACTCCGCCTTGAGGAATCTTTATAGATGTTTACTTCTAATCTGACAGGTTTTCGTTCAATCGACTTTTTCATTTTTAAAATTATCGTTTTTTAGAACAAGCTTTATACTCGGATGGCAAACTAGTATATGTAATTACATGCATGTACACTAACATCTAATGCTTTGTGTCTACATACTTCACGTTTATCTCCACAAACTTCACATGCCACACGCAAAATCATGCCAGCGTAAAGTTCAATTTGCTTTAAAATCGGGTTTTTGAATTTGTGACTTACTTTACGACTTGACCAGACTTGTTGTGAACAGCACCACCGATAATAAGGTCTGGAGCCCAATGCATAAATCTGGGAGCAAACCCAAAGCATCCTTGCGCTAAAATCGACGCTACATCAGGTGGCAACGGTGAATCTTTATTAGGAGCGGTTATCGGACATTCTGGGTCCAGGGGATTTAAACAGGGCTTTTCTTGATAACCACTTCCGATCCCAGCTCTTTTCATAAAACCCTCCAGGATTTCAAAAGGGAACCCTGCAGAATTTACATCTCCAACCATACGAGCCTTCATGAGAAGCTCTTGAGGATTGAGATTCGTCCACTTAAGAGGCCCAGGAAATCCCGGAATTTGTATTGGGAAATCAGGCCCAAGTAGCTTCGCTCCTTCCCAAAAGCAGTCTAACGGAGTGATAATGACACAGGGGAATATCTTCTCAAAGATTTGATCAATGAATTGAACATCAAAAGTTGGAATGTTGGCGGAGTAACACAAGTCCTTCAGGCTCCACGTACTAAGGATAAACACATCTTGTTGGAGAGAATATAATTTCTGGTTTGTACCTTTACGGAGTAGTTTAGCTTACATATCATATAGATCAATTGTAACGGACAAGGCTTTTTGTAAAACTTCTAGATGCTCCAAAACAGCTTTTGGGTGTAATATTGAGTGATGCGCTCCGACTTTTGGGGTTTGAATCACCATCTCATTTGTATCTGTCGTGAGTCCGGAAATTCTGGCTACATAGTTGGTCTCCTGAAGTAATCTCCCAGAGTCTGGAATAAGAATTGAGTTACGTCAATTTGGGAAAAACAGTTTGCATGAAAAGTCTAGAGCCTTGACTGTCTGTCACCGTTTCAGACAAACAAAAAATAGTGAGGATGCACAGCACTGAAGCAGTAATGATGGGCCACCAAAGCAGTAAGAGGGAAGAAAAAATAAAATTAATTTTCTCCAACTGGAGACACCTGACATGTCATTCAAGGTTTCAGACGATATCACTGCACATTGCTTACTCGCGTTAGCTTAGCGTACCCTTCATTCTTCTAGACAGTAGACAAAAGTGAGCTTTGAATAGGTGACAACAAAATGATAATCAAGTGATCAAGTCTTCATAATAGTGTCCTGGTGGAAAATTATCCGCGAGAGCCACAGAGCTCACTTTTACTGGTAGGGGAAAGCATTAAACCCTGGCAGAGAGCGTCCCGTTAAAATAAAAATGTACTAACATAAGAACAGGCTTGAATAATGATACGCAATCTTAAAACATTATCACATAGAACCTGACGACTGACATGAAAGCAGACTAATTGAGTCGTCTCCATCCTCTTCTGGACTCCATCAAGGGCGTAACTAGCTTTGACACTGCTATTACATGAAGATGCTTTCTGGTCTTGACCGAGCCATAAAAAGCGTTATAACAATGCTAGACCTTCGCATCCCTAAGCCTAATAAAGCTCAGCTTTCATCTCTAGTAGGCTGCTCGTGCATATACCAAGTTAACTACATAAGCAACCTGCGTGACTAAAGATGAATATAACTCCTTGCTATATAACTTCTTGGCCTAAGTACCGCCTGTGCTTATGAGAAGTACCCTAAAAGAAGACGGCCATGATCTCATGTTGAAGATGATTCACGCAATTCATTCTAGGAATGTCTGGAATTCGTTCCGAGTTTGCACGGTAGTTTGAAATACAAAAGGGACCTCTAAATCTCTTACACGCTGAATCGAATGAAGTTGAGAAGTAATGACAAGCCGTTACATTAATGCGTTGAGGTAAATGCTCGTTATTCTTCGTCAGCTAATGTGTAAAAGTCAGTTCATACATTTTTCTTAAAACCTTACGCCCCTAACTTGCTTGTCATCCGGTCAACGTCTTAATCTCACCACCTTCACATTTTTAACAAGTAACGCTTGGATTAACACACACAAACATGCAACACAATACGGAAAAGGTATCAAAAGAAGCTCACACACGCAAGTAACTTCATCTCTGAATAAGAAACCCAACAACAATGAAAGCTACATGGGAAGGAATTCACATGAGAGGTAAAGGAAGTTTTGTTACACCACATCTTCAATAGGGTTCGGATGAGACATCATAAAGTAATCAGGCATTCCCAAAAGCATATTTTACGTGTGTGATAAAAGAAGAGTCATAATTTAAGTCAGATTGAAGCGAGGCGAACCAAAAGCAGGCAAGACTTGTAATAATGGTCCAGTCGAGAAACTGACTGTGATCTTCAGGTAGGGTGGAACACACAATCCTTAGCTTGAACATAAAAGATGTCTAAAGACGTAAAGTTGTACGATTTACCTGGTGTCCATAAAGAAGCAAGGGTGGTGTCCAACCGCACATTCTGGATACCCACACATAAGATAGCCAGAGAGACGATGCCGACGAAGATAACTAGTCCTCCGCGTCTTCCAGCCCATTTGCCTACATGGCCACATCGTTGTTGAGCTTCACCTCGAACCCATAAGCCAACTTTACTTCCTCTTGCTTTCCCCTGTCAAAAATCAATCAAGCAATTAGCAAAGTCAAATATATCAATTGTCAACGATTCTATCCATCACTTTTCATTTTGACCACTCTCGAAGTCAGACAGCTCAGGCTTTTGACTACTCTAGTGTCTATTTTCGTTAACATCCTAACCAAAGAATTCTGTCCATTTCATCAACCTTATATTTACATCTTAAACACACAACGACTCTTATTAGGTCCGGTATTGTCTAGTACCATTAAGCCTCCTGCAAATCTTTGGGTACTCCATTACCAGCTGACCTCTTCTTTTACTTTTACTGCGGTCCATGAGACTGTTTTTATGATACATGGAGACAGCATCTAAATTCCATTCGCTTATTATGCGTGCTGCCAGAAGTTCCTTCAGAGATTTCCATTTTCAGAATGTCTGTCTACTCCGGCCCTCCCTAATGGTCAGGGAGTAATTATGCCGAAATGTCAAAACATAATCAGGGCGATGCCATAGTTAGATAAGGTCCCAACAACAACCTGACTTAAAAACAGGACTTGAGGATCCACCACATCGATCGTAAATCATAATAAAAACTGTTCATATTTTGTATCATGCTTAATTTTCCGTCTGTCTACAGTTTAGCTAGGTGGTGGCTATAGCTGTTCACAAAATACTTTCGCCTTACAATTTCTGTCCCTAAAAGATATCCATCAGACACGTAATAAATTTACCCAATAAGCAGCTGAACTATTTACCAACTACTACAAAAGATTACTTTTCAAAATTGACTAAGATGACTATTGTTGCCTTCATATAAAAACAAAACTTTTATTGTTATTAATAGCACAACTTTCGCCGTTATTTAGAGCCCAGCTTGTTAACCTGAAGTTTGTTATGGTGTCGCTGATTTCATGGGTTTTATGTAGTAAGTAATCACTTAATTTCATTTTACAGCTTCTTCAAATAACATTAGAAGCCAACAACTAGAACTTCTACTGATCGAACCTCTTATTGAAAACAGCAAAAGACAGTCTTGAGTATAATAATCAGCGTATTTTTGTTAGTGAGCATAGCGCTGATTAATCCGTCCATATACACATGGCTTTGAGGATGAAAATAAAAAATTGGACGTATTTAAATGATAAAAAAGGAATATTTAAAGGGTGCAGCTGCCCTCAAGCATGTCCCCATTCCTTATAGATAATTTTCACAATATTAAACTAGTTTTTAGGTTGTTTTACGCATGATAACGATGAGAAAATACCTTAATTCATCCATTCGATTCAATTTACTACATTAATTACGTTATCAAACCAAATACCAAGCTCAATCAAAGCACAATACGGTTGTTGACTATTCACATACATAGCTAAATACACTCCACGTTTGTTTACTTACAAGAGTGAACAGTACACCCACAATTTGTGTGTTAAACAAACCAAAAGCAAACAAGGTTGAGTGCGAGTGTATCTGCTTGAGTCAGTATTATTACTCAGCTATTGTTGTTAAAAGTTAATATTGAAGTACATGAAAAGTGTGCGAGTACGATAATGCACATTATGTATTTGAAGACGAATGAGGAGAATAAACAATCCCAAATAACAACTCTAATACACGAGTAAACATAGATTATGAAGAAGTAAGCAAGTAGAAATTTCACCTTCGAAATGTACTTAAGACCGAGGTGGGCATCAGCCCATGCCGGGTAAGGTTCTACATTGCGTGGCTTCATAATTTTGTACCCTTGTCGGCAGTCTTCTTGTTACAGAAATTCATAAGAACTGAAGAGAACCCCTACGAATGGGGGTGGCAGCGTTTGCACTAACGTTGAAGATAATACTTTAATTACAGAACCACGAAGGTATTTGCATTGAACACTAATTTGTCATTGTCAACTGGTTCGAAAGATTAAAGTTTTCGTTCGCTTATCAGGAAGTCTCTTGGTCCACCACAAAAATAAGGCATCTTCGGTCAGTCTCCACTTCTCCGTGCTCTGCTTCTTCATGACTCTACGTCAAACATCGCAGGAAAGTTAAGGCCAAACTCCACGAAGGTCGATGCTTACAGTGACCACGAAATAAAATCTCTTCTTCACAAACAACACAAACTGTAGTAGCTCGAAATCAATTATTCATCAATTCCAGACGGCGTCTCCTCTTCATCCGCAAGGGTAAAAGTTATAAATAAAACACCGCTAGCCCCACTTGAACTCTTGAATATAGTTGTTGTACTACACAGTGTCAGTTAATACTCTGAAGATATTTAAAACTTAACTAGTTAATGATTAAAATACTGTTGCTTAAAATGTAAATAAGATAGTTAAAAGGTTAAAACTGTGATGAAAAAGTAAACAGAGACACAAAAACAACAACATTCACTCTGGAAGACGAGCCCTTCAAATCTCCCTCGTCCTGGGGTTGCTCTACTTTCCTCAGAACAACACTTTGTCCTCTCAACTCCCAGATTAAGCGTCGAGCCAGCATCGACTTTTCGACAACTTCGACAACTTATAGTGTCTGTATGAGTTCAGTAGGGATTGTGGGATCGATGAATTAATTTTAGGAGATGCTTTAGCTTTGCACTCGCACTACTAAATACTGCAGTATTCTTCAGTTACAATACGAAGATCTCCGTGAGAGAGCAATTTTGAAAAGGAGTCGATTATAATTTAGTTTTTTCATGTGATTAGTTGATGGAGAGATTAGAGGAAGTTTGTCCAGTTAAAAATCGAAGTTTTGTTAGGCTGGGAGAGGGTTTTATGATGATGCTCACGTAGCCAAAAGTAACTTAGTAAGTGGTTCTTCTTGGTGGGGTCTGAGGAGATGAAGATGTTGGCTGTGAGGAAGGAAGGGTGAAGAAGTAGTAGATGTGCATGAATATCTACGGAGGAATCTCTTAGGTTGGTGGAAGGTAATATTGTGATTATTATTATTGCCTGCGGAGTGAGTTTTTTGCCCACGATGGGAGTAATAATAACGATGATGAACTATAATGTCTTCATTCCTTCGAAATTACACGGTGTACACACTTCTTTGATGTAATAATCTCATAAAATAACACTCCCACACCCACTTTCTACAGAAGATGTTTGTCGACCCAATGGAACCTTCGGTATTGTTGCGGATACAAATTCCAGCAAAATTGCTTGCTATATAAGGTGCACTTGCTCTTCTTTTACTACGATTTACTGGATGATAAGTGGACTTGAAGTAAGTCTGGGTGATAACATGTTATACGTATAGTAATATAGATCAGGGAAAGTTGGATAACTCGGTGAAACAATCACTGCGTGAGGTTATCTGTATCTTCAATACATAACAATTTTGTTAAGAAGATGTTAAAGGAGCAAGCTTGCTTGTTCGTGGCAAGCGAATGAATGAATGAAACAAATTTGTAGCTTGTGGTGGGGAAAAGTTGATGAGGATTTTCTTAGCTTGTTGTAGAGCACCTCTCAGTAAGTAAGTAGTAAGTATAAAGTAGAGTGTGCATATGGTAGTTGAGCTGCTACTAAACACGCTGGTTATGTGTGCTGAGAGGTTGAAGAAGCTAGAAGGGGTTTCGGTAAGCTTATAGGAGTCACCGTAACGGAATTCCTTAGGCAAGCGACCTTAAAGAGAAGAAACTTTTCTTGTTATTTACAATGAGGAATAAAAGTGAAGGAGGAAGGTTGAGCCACCCCCATTTTAGACCCTCCGGAGTGAGTTGGATCATTTTGACTGACTGACTAGTCGGCGGTGAGGAAGAAGGTGACTTTTTGACAAAAAAGAATGACTTAAGATGAAGATATTTCAATCGATTGACACCTCAATAAGTAGTGTATGGAGTTGTTGTAGGAGAGCTTCTTGGAGCGTGTGAGAATAACGACGGACTCCTCCTCTTCAACTTTCTGACCGATTTGTATGTATGATTGGTACAGAGGGAACAATATCATCGAGGAAGCTCTGTAGGTCTTCTTTCCTTTTCTTAAATGGGAATCTCTAAAAGGCTCCATCCAGCTCAACAGGCATTTCTGACATCCGGAGTTTGGAATCCTCTCATCATCATCACACAGCGTTCGGTCTATCCGTCCAATAATAACGTAAGAAGCCACGGAGTTCAGTCAGTTACGAAGGGCACAAACTGCTGGTGGCTGAGGGTTGAATTCTCATTGTTCCTTCTTCAGCTCTTAGATTTCCATTTTCAAGTTTCCTTTTACTATATGGTGTAATATGAGGTCCTCGAGTTCTTAGGGCAAGTGTTTAATGACCTATTGGAAATAGACGGTAAGTTGTAGATGGTCACATGAAGAATTCAGTAATGGCATTTGTGCATTCAATAGGTTGGGTCTCTTCGCAGTATGCTGCTTCTGTGCTTTATGTTTTAAGTGACAGATCACTGGCAAGTGGCAAACTACCAAGAGTTCTTGCATTTTACTACATAATGAAAGGTAGAGATTTGATTTCAATATCTTCATCTAGCAGGTAGGTAGCAGGGAGAAAAGTTGAAGGCAACAATAATAAAGATATTATCTTGGTAGAGATATGAAATGAATCTGTTCATTTATTGTGCGTGGATAAGAAATGAATACACCTTTTCCGATTCTCGCAGGCTACTTCTCCTGAATCTTTAGAGTTTTCTTTTGAGTAAACCACCTCTACACCACCGGCAGTGTGGTTCTCAGAGATACAAGATCAAGTTGTATACTTCTTAAGTTGTGCATCTTTTGTATTGAGATGTCAAAAGGAGAATGTTGAATGGAATGAGGGAACGCTGGGATGAAAGAAGTTGTCTGTCTCCCATATAAGTTTTACTGTCTATCCCTCCTTTACTTACTTCACAACTGCATCTCTTCTAAAGTACACCGAGTGAGTTGGCTAGCCAAAGAAGATGAGTTTTTATCTATTAGAAGACAGGATTATTTAGCTTTACTGTTGTAAAACTATCTTTCTTGCTTATGTCTTCAGAATAATAGGGTTTATGAAGGTAGGAGCTTGGCTATATATCTCCAGGTCTCAGCACTATATTATACTGATTTTTCTTCGGGGCACGATTTGATCATGTTGCATGAATTAATCTGAATCTGAAAAGACGATTAAAGATATCTCAATCTTACTCGCGATAAAAACCATACTAATCTACAGGCTAGACAATTAAGTAATTTTGAAGTTTTTTCGTTTCTCACTCATTGCAAAAAGTAATGTAACTAATGTAGACGTAGAATGAGTATATCCTTATAATTATAATCCGGGTGTGGGGCATCTGATGCACAAAATTTCCATTAATTTCAATTTAAGGTAATTATCTGTTTTTCTCTTGCATAACATACACTATGCATGAAATAAGTAAAGAAAGGGATAGAGGTAAAAATTACATGGCATGTCAAATAATACTGTCTTATAGTGGATGCAATATACAAACTCAAAAATTGAATAAAGTATGAGTTTTAGAAATACAACAGAACCCTTATTGAATACGCTTTGGAATATGGCTGTTCCTGCTTATTTGTATGGATGGTAAATAAATAAGGATTTGTTGTAACAAATTGCAGATATAGCTGACTAGCAATCCCTCAACAAATCCGATTTGAACGGTTCTCCCTGTCTCATGATAATGTAAACTTTTTCAGGCATTGAATCAATGTTATAGAGCAACCTATCGTATGGTGAATCAAAACCAAAGTCCTTAGGTTGGATTTTTGTTTTTGAAAAGGTCTTACTTCTCGTCTTGCGTTCAGTCTTCTTGGGCCATCGGCATAAAATGGTTTGGTAAATCTAGGGTGGTTTAGAAGGAATGAAGATGTTCAGAGAAAGAAGAACGTGGCAGGAGGTCTGGAATAGGACCACCCAAGTAGAATCTTCAGATACAACTTCTTTCAAAATTTATAAGAACAAGGAGAAGGAGTTTCATACAACAATAACAGAAGGATACAATATACTACAGAACCAAGCCAGGATACCCAAGATTACTTTTGTTATGTCTTAATGCATCGTCTCCACGTTAAATGAGACATTTCTTATTTCCTTCAGTCACTCTCCTTAACAGGTTGGTTCTCTGCTCTCAGAATTAGTTGTGTAAGGAATGGACTGACTGATAGTACACCAGTACTACTGTAGAAAGATCTACGAACACAATTTCCACAAATCACCAACAGTGCATGCTTTGCTTTTTTTTAGTTTAAAGCAATTTAAGAATGGACCTTGATGTACACTGTGGGACAGACATTTCAATTTTCTATTCATTTCAATTTTGCCAAAACCCAATTTAGTGACTGACAAGTTTTTGATTTTTAAGGTTCCAAGTCGTCTAAGGTATTGTTCGATGATAATCAAGTTAGCCATGGTGGGCGACAAGAATGAACGATGAAGATGTCACACGTTTCAATTAGTACAAACATTAAGGTTGTGATTCATATTGCTTGTGACTAAGCCAGCACTATGATGGCTAGTCCACAATTTTTAAACTCACAGGCACGCAGTTACAAACTATAGCTCAAGTTGGCAATGTTTAAATATTAGTGTAATAAAAACTTACGTTATTTTCTATTGCCAATTAAACAGCAATATATTATTTATATTGTGTTTGTGAAAAGCTGTCTTTGGGCAGAACTTCTCATTAAATCTGATGACAAGATTTCATTCGACAAAATTAATAGATGGTAATAATTTTATCATTCTGACTGATATGATGTGTCTGTGTGCCTGATGAACAAAATAATAATAATATTATGATGATGATACAAAGCATATGCTATGTAGCTTGAAGAGTAAAGACAAGCCACTTAAGAATAGTGGGCTTCAGCACGGAATGACATATTAAGCATTCTCAATTCTTGCTTCTTCTCACTCAAAAGAATGAAAGGTAACAAAAGTCAGAAGTAGTTGGATACACATACTTGAAGCGCAAACATAATGAGCACTCTCGCAAACTTCAAAATGAAACATCTGTCGGTAGTTCCGTAAAGAATATTCAAGTTTAATATTTCTGTGACATTGATTGCTATTAACAAGAAAAATATGTAAGTTGTCAAGAACTCGTCTGTTTCAGAGCTAAGTAATTTGCTGTAATAATGTTATCGGTTATACAAATCTCCTGTTCCCAAGTTTGTTTGTTGCGTATTGTTTTATAAAAATTAATTGATATGTAATTATTTATGCTTATTACCAATATATTTATTTATTTCCAAGTAATCAATGGAATTACCTAAAGGAAAATTGTGTGTCCAATACTGTCCAAACAATTTGAAGCTCAACTCGAAGATTTAAAAATTCACATTGCAAGCTTAGGTAGACATAAAAAAAATGTGTGTCGCTAACATGAGAAAATGAAAGGTATCTGTTTATACGATACATGCAACCAATTTTAACGTGCAACAAGTTTCAGGGCCAGGGCTAACTATCTTTTCAAATCCTGTCACATGTGGAAAACTATTAAGAGATTTTATGTCTTTATTCATTGCTGGAAATGTTGAGATCTTTATTTTCATCTCTTTTCATAACGACTCTGTTGGGGTTTTGAATTTCTAGGTTTTACTCCGTTCTGAATATAGAATGTATACTCTACTGGGCAGTGGTTAGTGGAGTGGAGGTTTTTTAAGTAAAAGTCCACAACGAATGTAGTACGAAGCATCATTAATTTTTTTTGTAAATAATTTTCTATCCTGCTAACCCCACACAGTCGTACAGAGATTAAATAACCATCTCGCTTTACCAGTTCGGACAGAAATTGTAATGCATGCAAAGGTTTTACTCTTCTCAAGTTGAACAGTAGGCAGACGCGTATTTGCAGCTTACAAAATGTATAGTACTAGTAAAGATGTATTATAGAAATATTCTTCAAGCAAGAATCGAAAGCAATCAGTTGCAAACACAGAATTAACTGTCAACTGTGTTTGTGAGTTATAAAAATATTACTCGAAGTTTATATCGGCTGCCTGATCAGTATAACACACATGGGCCCTGGAAGAAATCAGGTAAAATCTGAAAGTATGTATGTGTCAGATGTCACATGTCACTATGAATGGGTTTGGTAAACGTCTACAGTTCAGTGATTCGCATCAAATGAGACAAGATCGAATCAGGCTTACTGGTAGTTCAATAGTTCTTTTATATTTATTCACGAAAGCAAAGTAATGGCTTGAGGTTAATTTATTCTCCGTCTTCGAATGCACAGGTGAAAATCTTGAGACTGACCCCATCTGCTTCTTAGAAAAGGAATTGTGTTAAGAATTCTTTCACTAGCATTTCATACATCCTTCCATCAAATTTCTGAGCCTAACCGTAACTTTTCATCGGCGACTTTGTTTTGATTTCCTAATTGTGCACAATGAAACAGTGGCTCAAGTTTAAGCATTATCTGCAAGCACACATATAACCTTTCTGGGTCAATTTAAAGTTTGGGTTCAAACTTAAGACTTAAATCGATCGATCATTTCACTTCATCTGGTCTGCGGAAAGGCAAAAGTCACAAGTAAAATTGGCTAAATAGAAGAAAAGAATAACAGCACAAAGAACGCGGTCGCTATTGTGCAAGTACTCTTTTCTAGTAACCCTCTTGACAAGATTTTCGTCATCGGTTGTCCGTTCTGTTGTACGAAATAAAAGAAGTTAACTTTTGTACTATTCTTCTGTTTGTCCTTTCATTTCATAAAGTAGGTCTATAGTGAAGGCATCTTTGTGTTAGGTCATGGATTTATGCTATTCAGAAAAGATCCAGCTTATAATGCAATGATTTTAATGACAGTTGACGTCTTGACGTAGCTTTCCAACATTAATCCCGTTTGATACGTCTTAATTAGCATGATCTTAATTCACTAGCATACTTGAACCACTATGAAGTTAATTGTATTTCATTATTCAAATGGTCACAGAAGACGTGTGGGGAAAGTTACAATGCCGATCAACCCACCAATTTTACTATTTTGTGTACAATCCAAATTTATTAGTTGTTGCATTCCTTCTAATTGAATTTGACTGACATATTTTGCTTTTTAACGATATCAATATGCAATATTCCACCTTTCAAGTATTAGCGAGAAGTGAAAAAAACAACTTTTGTTGAAACCAACTATTTTTTGTGACCAAACACAAGTGTGGCTTGAAAAATATTATTAGTGCATGTTCGGATTGTTCGGAAGTCCGAAGATGGTGAAATAGACGTACGGAAAAATATTATTTGAATACAAAGCAAACATAATTGCTGTGTGTTTGTGGTTTATATCGGGAACAAATTGTTTCATCTGTAGATTAATATGAGCTCACTGTTAATTCATGTCCGTTCTGACTATTTCTGACAGGTTGGCATGCTTGTTCCCCCAACCCAACATGTTCGCTTTTCACTTAGGCATACCTGGTAGAGCCAAGTCACTCATTTAATGGAATTTTGTGAGATGAGGTATGACACTGAAATTTGGCTCAGAATAATAAAGAATGGCAAATCCAACAAGAATTCGTAAATCGCAGGATGCAGGATGGATTTCTATTTGAGAGATTGAATTTAAATTGAAGCTTACCAGCACAATTTTGATTAGATGCTGCCATTCATTGTATGACTCCATCTCCCCAAGGAAAAGTTGCTTGTGGTTCGCTACTTTGAACTTCTCTTCGTTTGATTGTAAGTAATTCTTCTTAATTCAATTAAGATCGTATATTCATGCTTATTCGTCCCATTATTGTATGGATATTAATATCCCAGATCCAGATCTTGTCTGCCTGTGTGCCTGATGTCAATTAATGTGATATTTAAGTGTACAGAATTATTGACTGTATTCCATTTGAAGTCGATAACTAGCTCGAACAATGTTTTATTGAGACCACTTCATCGTATTGTAACAGATTTTAGCTACATTTTAGATGTTTTTAGATTTCTTGTGACTCAATTTACAGTATCACGCGTGCTTGCGAAGTAGCGAATTCGAGCCGTGGTTTACAAAACTCCGTGCACCAATTTTAGAATAGTTGTGATTTCTGATATTCGTCACTCTTTTACTCTTCCTTCATTAACTTTCTACACTTCTGAGACTGGATAAATAATGGCACGTGGTAAAACTTGAACACGTCTTCGTATTTGTATGATGTACAACTTTATTTCATGCCTGAACAATTATGAAAATAAATGTAAACAGATATGTTTTTGTTTTTCATACAGAAAAGTTCATAAAACGACGGATGCGTGGACCAATAATTGTTAAAAATTTCAACAGATTGCCACTGTCAAACGCTGATTTAATTCTCGGATATGTCTCTATATATGTATGAGTACAAATTCACCATCGAGAAATACAGGGAAAACTTCGAGTTGATTATGATGAACCGTCTTAAGTAAAATCGTATGAACTACTGAAGATACCACTGAGAAAATCCTTGTATTTTATTACAACTCAATCTTTAACCCACCTCAGATGGGAAAGGTAAAGGTAGCTTAAGAGGAGAAGGAAAACTGCCTTACTGGTTTCAAGGTATACTTGTAACATTTAGTTAGACGGCATCTCCTGCAACATTATTATTGTAGGGCTAGAATGCTGTTCTTGCACCCCCAAATTGTTAGATACAAGAATTCTAGGATAAAATCTAATTGTTTGCTTAGTTTACTGTGTTGTGAGCTCATTTTACATGGATTGAATCATCCCGATCATTTCACGGAATCCAGTAGTGATTGTACCTCAACTATCCATTTCTGTCAAACGCATGCTACTGTTCAGCGATTTTTTAAAATATACTTTAGTTTATAAAGAAGGCTGAGATCTAAATACATTTTTATCCTTATAGGCGTTTACTTTAATTGTTTGGTTCTTTCTTGGATTTCTCAATTAAAATAGGATATTAAATATCATGGCGAATATTATGCGTAAATTAAATCAATCTAATGGTACAGATAAGCACGCTTGCTGAAAATATAATATTTTGAGATAATTATGCAGCAGTTCCAAAAGTACATTTTCTTTAATAGGTACTTTATTTCATGATAATAATATGAATTAATTCTGGACAAAATCACGAAAAGATATTTACGATTCAGTACAACTCTCGCAAAAAATGTGACATGTGACCCTAAATAAATTTATCACATTATTTAATAAAGTCCAGTCGGATGCACTGAGAAAAAATATTATATGCAAAGATTTGGCAAAAAACGAGCAAGCCAGAATCGTTCTAGATTTGAAAGATTGAATTATAACCTCGAATGTGCATAATTTAGCAATTATCTGATTGAGAAATAAAACAGGAATCTTCAAAATATGCAAAAATAAAAGTTGTACCAGTTCTACACATGCGATTCAACTAATAATTAGTAATTAGGAAACTAAAGGCAGTCGTTAATTAGTGTAAAATTGAGTTGTAGAGCAGTTTATACCTTTAAATATACATAAATTATATAAGTTTAAGAACTTAAAAAAAATAATTAGACCACTCCCGGAAAAATACGAAGATGCAGTGTTGTTATTTTCTGTTTACAGTGAGTTTCATACATAGTTTTATAGAGATCTATATGGT
>JAQGAD010001267.1:0-21434 GCA_034696625.1 Isotomurus palustris | reverse complement strand
AGGGGTCCACTGTGTACCCGAAAGTTTAGGAGTTTGTGGACATCGTCAGTGTTGATTACAACTCACAGCGTCTCCATTACTTCTCTTAGAATTCCTAACAACCTTTGCATTTCCCTTCGCAGAACGTCCCCATGTGGAGTTTTGAATGACTTAAAGTTTAAACTTTGTGTGGTAGCGGTTGCTGCACAGAAACACTAGTCATTTTGAGTTTAAAAATAAAATTTGTTCTCTGTTCCTTCCTATGTGGCCTTGTGCCAAAAAATCGTGTCGATTTGACATAATTCTAATACAGTAGAAAAGGGACATGTCTATCGCTCTCTCTCGTACCTTGCACCTTTCTCATACTAAAAAAATGCATTTGTACAACTGAGTCGAGTTTTACCTCGTCCGTCTTGTCGAGCAAGAATTAAAGATAGCATTTTTTGGGCAGCAAATGGCTCTCTTTGTTTGGAAAGAAAAAGGAGCGTGGTTGAGCGCATGCTATAAGTTTCTAAATCATTATATACTGAAAGAAAATGATAAGGATACAGCCGTATATTGTAAAGAAATCTGATGCAAGGCTGTTTGAGGACATCCCCACCGCATTGGATCATATCAACTCAGCACCTTCCCCACCGGTGATTTTGTTCATTCATACGATTTAAAAAAGTTTGATGTGTTATCGTGTCACTCCAGTGGTCAAAATGCAATCTGATTTCTATTCCTAGCTGACTTTATTCAGACTTTTTGGAAATCAAAGATAGACTCAATTTGAAAGTGTAGCAAGCTATCTTTCTTTGTAAGTTTTTCTGAATTTAACATGCTCGAAAAATTCATATCGGTTGTTCAGAAATGTGTTTATTTTATTGTGAAATTGTGTTTTCATGTATCCAGCAAGGCTGCGGGTCCCCAGAGTTAGCTT
Organism: Isotomurus palustris; assembly: GCA_034696625.1. Taxonomy (NCBI): domain Eukaryota; kingdom Metazoa; phylum Arthropoda; class Collembola; order Entomobryomorpha; family Isotomidae; genus Isotomurus; species Isotomurus palustris. The sequence continues at coordinate 20,533 of JAQGAD010001267.1, read as the reverse complement.
TACTCACTGGATTCAGTTAAGAAAATTTAATACAGCGTTCTTAATCACATTGTGTCCCAGCTAAAACAGAAACCGCGATTGTAATAATTGCAAGTACCCACCTCAAGATTTGCTGATGACATCAAACTTAATTTCAGCTTCGACGGATAATATAACTCAAACCTCGGCACAGGTTGCCTTTCATTAGCATGAACTCTCACATGATTAACAAAATTCAAAAAAACTTGTTGATGGGACTTGGACTTCAAAATAAAAAATCGCTTTTTGTGATACAATTGTTAGTTTGAGTCGTGATTGTATCTTTCTTTAGTTTTTTAGTAAATCGCAACAGATGGACGGTTAAGCAGAATACATATTCAAAAAAGCCCAAAAAATTCTGGGCTGATGAATGCTCAAGCAAATGTTCAATTTTTTGTAGCTTTCAGTAAATTACCCTTCATGTTCGTTTAGTTTTTAACCCACGCTGTTGCAATAAATTTTAGTTTCGGACGTGAAGTGTAATGTGTTCATGAAAGAGTTTTGTTGTAAAACAAATACACAATCCTTCGAAGAAAACACAGTTTATAATGCTTGACTTAGAAGATCGTTATCCCACGGCCCAGTTTCTAAAAAGGTAAACATGTCACAAGGGTCGAACATCGCAATAAAACCATCCTTTGGGAACATAAGTTACGGCTTTAGTTCTCAATCGATTATGCTAAAAGTTAAGTCGGCCATGAAATTGGGGCCTCGAAATTCTACTACTTCCAGGTCCCATTATTTTGTGATCTAATATCTGAAGCACTAAAAACAATTCTTACCCTATCAAGTCCATTTGTAGGTTCCTGCAGCTGATGAAAAATGCTAAAATTAGTTAGTTAGTAAAAAAAAGTTAGCCATCGGTCAACGAAATCTAAACTGCGACAAAAAATTATGCGGAACTTTTTTAAGTAAGACAATCACATCCGTTTGGGATTATGAATTGTTTGCTTACAATCAATCGACTTTAGTAATTAAATTAAACGTTCCATTGATTACTCATAAAATGTCAGGGGAAGTGAAATATTTTCAGTTGATTAGGTCCCACTTTACCGCTTTAACGCTACTGTGTTTCAACGTTACAAGATATTATGCTGCTCAATGGATAGTAAATATAGTCGTTTAAAAACAGTTATTACAAGTAATTAGTCTAGTAATTGACAGGTATGGTTCAAAAGCCCGTGCCGATGGATAAGTTTCCCCTTCTGATTTACCGATGCAAGTAAATTTAGATTAAAAGTTTGAATTTATGCGTGCTCAAATTCAGAAGCAATTAATATTTTTCAACAAAACAATAGGATTATGTGGCGCAGTACCACTTATTAAAACGCAATCCGCGATATCCTGCTTTCTCTTTTTCGTCTGTGTTACATTCCAAACATTAATTTTATTAGATCATTTAACACTTCAAATGAACGGAAGAATTTAGACGCAATATAGATAATAATATGTAGCCGACTGATTAACTAAATCGGCAATCCTAAGAATTTCCTGCTCAACATATATTTAATTCTGCTTTAATTTAGTAACAATTCCAGTCTGATTGATTGTCATCAAATATGATGCTTTTCCATATACCGCAATATTTCAGGTACGGTGAATTCTTCTGCTTCTGCAACCTAGAAGAAAACTAAATTGCATGTACAAATCAATTTACTGAAAGTTTTTAAAGTGAAACTTAATATTGGTCTACATGGCATAACCGCATTCCATTCAAGTCCGAGAAATCTTCAATGGCAATTTCCAAACTTTTGTTGGTCAGTTGGGCATAAGCAATAAGGTACTGCCATACGTCAGCAACATTGGTTTTGAAAGAACTTAGCTCTGGCCTTTGAACCGCACTAAGCTCTGCTCCGAGCTTCTCAAAGTAATTTTTCATCCACACTTTCATTGCATTCCTCTGCTATTGATTGAATGGATTTATAGCGGTAATCTCTTTGAGTTTGGTAGTTCCTCTGAGCAATGTCTTCCTTATATCGTACTTGCTATTCATGTGCATCGGTATCAGACGTGAATAGCGAAATGTTTTTGCTTCCATGCATTTTTTTATTTTGGAATCCGGTATGTTTCTAACGGCATACAGTGCTTTCTTGCTTTTCAGGGCTGGGTTCACTGTTGGATAATAAAGCAATTAATTGTATCGATTTTGCACTAATCAGCTGCTGAATTAGTTCCAAATGCCTTATTCTGTGACAACAAGTAAATTAAATGCCTCTTCATTGAAACAAATTTTTCTGCGGACTAATTACCAGCAAATTTTACGCACATATGTAGGCTATAAGTCGGGAAATTTTTATAATTATTTTATCCAAGATGTTAAGATTTTGACGAAGTCGAAGATAATCTTGGTGACGTTTTGACAGAATAATTATATGTGTGCCATGAGCACCCAACTTTCTTGCTTAAAGAAAACCTCTGCCTAAAATATTTATTTAGCCAACCTAGCAGATATGGGCATTTCTAGAGATTTGCTCCCCCAGCCCGGGTGGGGGGGGGGCCAAAATTAAAATACCACCCGCCCGGACACCCCCCGGGGTGGTAATATATTCAAACCCACCCGTAACACCCGCACCAGCTTCAATTAAATTGTGAGTTTCGTTTTTTTCGATAAAATTTGCGGCAATGCATGGTTAATTATATCTTTGGCACAATCGAATGGAATTTTTATTTACCGCATTGAATGTTTGTGTATATTTCTTGAGTCCCTGATCTTCTAGCAGCCGATTTTCGGTTAGCAAACCATTTCTGGTAAAATAGCAATAGAAATGTGCATGTGAAGTTCTACCGAGATTATACATTGATTGAAGTCCGATGAATTCGAAAACTTACTCTAATTTGTTTGAGGGACAGTCTCGTCACTTGCATCAAATCAATGATTTGAAAAATGTCTGGTGACTGAGTTAGTTCCCACACCAAATAAGGAGCTTTTTGTTGCAAGCTAGAAAATCTTGATCGTCTGACTGGGTGCGGCAGTGAAATATGCGGCTTTTGGTCTGAGCATTTAATTGGATTGTCCGTTTTCGATATACCAGCAACGACATATTTTAGAGAACCTGTGTTAGGTTTTGCCGACTTCACCTGCTCTGTCATTCCCCATGATACCATTAGGTTGCCTTGTATATAATATAATTATGCAAAGAAGGTAAATAAATCCTTTTGCTTACGTTGTCTGATGCGCATTGGACACGAATAAGTTGAATCGAATGGGAACTTGGGTCTGGTCGCGCCTTCACTTTTTTGAACAAAAGCTACTTACGTACTGTTCCTCAACTATCGTCCTAAAAGGTATTTAGGACGATAGTTGAGGTAAAAGGTAAATAAAGTTACTGCTTAAGGCAACTGGGATTCTTGTACACATGATCTTTCCCTTAGAAGTAGATTCGACATCGAGCTGTGCTTTGGTTTCTTCAAAGAGCACATTGAATGATATTCTTAAGGGGCTTTACAGACTGCAAGCTGTGTGCTGCGTTATGCTTTCACAAAAAACCTTTAAAGTCATAAAACCATATAATTTTTACAAGGATTACGGTTTACAAGCAGAAACCAAAAAAATTTCCTTTTCGTAAAAACAGTTTTATCAATATAACATCCTGCTAGAGAAAAACTTAAAGACGGTAACCGTGACCAAAAGTTATTAGCATTGAAGAAAGTATCACATTCTATTGTGTCTTCTGGAAACATAATTCCGCTATGGTACTTGGTTGGTTGGTTTAATTCTGCAAATCAACATATCTCACGTGTTTCATAACCAAACGCAAAAATCTTTTCTGCCGCTTATTAAGAAGGAAGTCCTTTTTTGTTTTGACTAACCATTGGACCACAATACAAGCCTTAGAAACTTAACGTACGTACGTTTCTATGAAGCACTGAAAAGCTTTTTCGAACAGATTTCCACCAGTATGCATCTGATTGAGTTGAAATTAGAGTTTATCAACTAAATGCCCAGCCAATTTTGGGTGATGAAGGTTTAGCCGAGGAATATGGGCCTATAGGAACACGTAACATGTCCAGCCGTCTGTCTGTCTGTATGTGTAACGATTTAGTCCAAAAATAATAAAGCTACGATCACCAAACTTGGCAGTATGTTAGAAAAAACGATGGCAGTGTGCCCTTTGGAAACAGAATTCCGCTAAGATGCCAAATTAGCCCATGCTCGAAGTTATTGAAGTTGTGTTCCAGTATGTTGACAAATTTTCAGGCCTTCATTCGGTGGTCTCGAAGTTTATTTTTCACTTTTTCGTCCCCTAGCCCACGCGCGTCCCTCGAATATCATTACCAAATTGCGTAAGGTATGACCGATTGGGGTCACGATTTAAATTGACGCCAACCTTAGTTTTTATTATGCAAAACTACTACATTTAAATCCTTATGCATGCAAAACAATTTTTAATACAAATGGAAGTTCTAAGTGGTGTAATTATTGGGTAGCCGCTCGATTTTAAATTCATGGTTTTTGACAATTAGCTCTTTTCCTTGCCAAATGCAATCCGCAATGAACTAAATGATTGAGTCGGAATTTTCATTGTTTTGATACGATGTTTCCTCAGGTAACCCTTGACAGGATATACGGCTAAAAGACTGCACCTGCAAGAATCTGAACAATTATATTTTCTTGGATTCACTGCGGTAGGTATCTGAAGTATCTATCATACCGCGAAGAGCCCACCACAAAAGCCGATTAGACCTCCAATTCCAACGTCAAGTAGGTGATGACGATGATCTGCCACCCTTGACAATGCACAAAATATGGCAAACCCTATCCAAAAGATATGCACGCAAAGGATTAAAATTGTCCCTGGATACCTGAAATTGACACATCTGCTTTGATGTACCTAAATCAGCAAATTGAAAAATTTCTTTAGTTTTCGGAATGCATTATTTCATAAAATGTGCAAAGTTTTTCTAAGGCCGGTACTTACTGTCATAAATGATGCAGCATAGAAGGAGGCAGCGGAATGTCCTGAAGGGAATGACTTTTTTCCATCCATTATCTTCCATGCAGATAGTTGACTGTTTGTGCATTCGTAGTCGGACACCCACCTGCAGTCGCAAAAACATTTATGAGCATTAAAAGGAGAATTTACTACGTTTATGGATTTTTGCTTTATGAATTGTGTTTGGCGATTGTTTACTAACTTGTAACTTCTCAAGCCTAAAGTTACGAAAAAGTATTAACATGTGGGTAAGGTTTTCACATATATGTAAAAATTGCGGAGGTCTAAAAGATCGCTTTCTATGAGCTCCTTTAATATGTGTTTGTCAATGATCCAATGGATCAAATTTTTCATAGCGACGTGAATATAGCTCTGTTTAGATGTGTGAGTATTCTAAACACTAGTTGTCATTACGAAAAATTCCCAATTGTTTCCCGAACACAGATAAGTCTAGGATTAGAGTAGCACTCAGCTGTCAGATCCAACTTAGATTTAGTTGCTAAGAATTCAAGTGGTTGGTCAACTCAAGTCTAAAGCAATTGCTTATCATCAGTATCACGCGATAGATTGAAGTGGTGTGAAAAACTGGCTATCCTTTTCGAAAATCAATTATTTAATCTTAGAATTGAGCTTCAAGTTTTCTTTTGACATCATCGGTGTATTGTGCCCTTTCAGACATGCTAATTATGATGTTACATGTTACGTTATGACATTTGTAAAACATATATGTTTGCGATTAGAAACAATGAAATGCGTATGCTAGCTGTCAACCCTTCGATTGGGAATGCCTAACACTTGGAATTACAATGAACTGCAGACAGTTGTTTCCGAAGGTGTTTGTTTGAACTTCCGGCTTATAATTTGTTGTGCTTTGTAAAGTAAAAGCTTTGGTTTCTTTAGATTCCCGGATAGCTTAAGGCCTAATTTCGCTGATGATTTAATCTTTACGCAGATATGGGATCCTATTCAGCTTTTGCAACTGCTTTCTTGACTGAGTATGAGGGAGTGTGTACTTGAACTGAAAATGCTACCATATTTATGGTAAAAAGAAAAATCCTATGTTGTTAAAATCACACTTGTGATGTGATTTGTGTGCTTTGTGATTTCTAAATATCGTAGGATTGAACTCTGTGTTAAAATCACACATCACAGTTGGTCTAATCACCAATCAAACTGTGATCAAACACTTAATCACACATAGATGTCACGGGTGGGACTTCACAGTAACAATAATGGCGAATACCTGCCAACACTTCAAACGCCTCATCTTGGTTTATCATTAACAATGAGCCTTTAATGTGAGTTTGTGTGGATATGCTTATAAATTATTCAATATTAGTTTTCGTCATTATTTCGGCAGTATCAAGGTTAATTTCAGTCATGGTATGATAGAAATTGTTGCAAATAATAAGATTTTTTTGGATTTTGGATGCATATTATGTTACGTAAATCATTTGGGGGCCGTATAATAAAGAAGGTATACATTTAAAAGTATATTAACTTGATTTTCCGCTATTCAGTTATTCCAATAATTCTTCATTATAATATACAAGCGCTTCTTAATTTAACTCGGATATTAAGGCACCTGCTTTCGAGGGTGTTTTTCTTTTTCAGAACCAACATTTCAAAAAACAGTTAATATTTTACTTTCAGTTACGAAATTAGTGCTTTGTAAGATATAAACCGTTTGTTGTACACATACCTGCCCCCAATTGTATAAATCACTGTGAATGTCATAGTTCATAAAATTTAATTTCATGAGAATTTTTAATTTCATGTGACACTAGTTCCTAGACGTCCGATTTACAAATTTATCAAGCCCATTTCAAATTAATATACTCGGGGATTTTTATCTTCCTTTTATGTATTAAGAGCTATCAAGAAGGATTTATATTTGCAGTTATGCAATGGTGCAAGTTTTGTCTGGAATGTAGTAGACAATAGTATTACAGTCAAAAAGAAATCAATCAAACAATACCCGTTAATGCAGGCTTCTTTTGCGAAGTATGGTTTGCATGTATCTAACCAATCAGGCCGCGGGGCACATAGGGTTGTTTTGGCAATATCAACAAATAAAATGACCGCCAGAAATCCAACTACGTAGTCCTAATCATAAAAAAATGTGAACAAGATACGAACGCCACCATCATAATATGTGCAAACAATTACCCTGATAATTGTTAACAAGCTGTGTGACTTGAAACTCCAGGAAGTTGTCTGATTAGACTTAAAGATGAGTTCATAGTAATCCTTGCATTTTCTAAAACACTCCATGAACACAATCTGAAGAATTTTAAACTGTTATTATAATTATAATTTTTGCACCGCTCAGATTGTACTGATATTACCAAGAACCCATAAAAATTACCTGTCCAACGGGAATGAATAAAGTGCATGTAAGAAGTATCATGGTTGAAACAGTATCACCGTTATACTTATGAGAAATTGACGGCTCAAGGATATTCGGTCCATTACATTTTAACGACGGAATCCTTGGATGAATCACGTTTAGCATAAGTGACGTTTCAAAAAGCCCAACTGCAAAAAATTTGTACAATAAAGGAAATTCGGTTTGTTACATATGAACGGGGGAATCCGAGGACGATTCAGATTTAGCAGTTATGACGTTTCACAAATGTCCAACTGTCAAATATTTAATTTTTTCCCCACCTTCGATTATAATACTAAATTTCAATCTTAATGCGTACAAAGTATAATTATATTCGACTTCTTGTTTGAAGAAAAGTTAAAAATAAATCTCCGAAAGAACGGGTTTGTGACTGTAAGAAGTTATTACAGTCACAAAACTAATAATAGTTAACTACTTTCCAAAAAATTATAGCAGTCATTGGTAAAAGATAAAACAACTCAGTATTAACTAAATCAACACTTTCTTCAGCTTCAGCTTTAATTTAATTACTTACGCAATAGGAAGAGAAGTCCATTGCACAGTAGCCTGGAACTCCTGTGGAGCAAACCCATCACGGTTTTGGTATTCTGTGGGACCACGCTACCGCTTATGCTTTATTGCTTTCACAGCTTGCAAGGTGTGCAAAAATTAAAGCACATGGCACAGATGAACTGTGCGACAAGCAACTTATTAATTGATGCGTTCAAGTCCGAACACTGTGTTCAGTTTTTTACTGAATAGTGCCTGGGGAAATCCAAGACTGCTCTGTGGGCACGCTCCTCACTCAGCGGATCTTGCTCTTTTGATGCAGTGGAAGAAAGTACCTTTTGTTTTTATACGAGCTTATGTGAAGGTTAGAGTCCTCTTGACTTTCAATTCCTCTTGACTTCCAATTTCTTTACTATCAATTCCTTACTTCCAATTCCTTTACTTTCAATTCCTTTACTTTCAGAACCGGCAACCAGTCATTTTGATTTGCGCCCGTTTTGAGAAATCCTTGCTACACATTCCGGTCTGCTCTCTTTCTCTCTCCTTGCTAACCTGGCCAACCTCCCGGCTTGACCGGTGCATAAAATCCATCTTTATCTGTGCGTAACCATGTGTGTACTGTGTGTGCGTGGGTACTGCTGCGGTCGCTAATTACATGACTTCGTGACTCAATTAGCGGTAATACGATTGTTTTTCCCCATTAAATCTTTCCACACTGGATTTACATTTCAACTTTCATTCGCTTTTTGAATGCAACAAGTGCACAGATATCCAAACGTGCACCTTCTTACTACCTCCAGAAGCAACAGAGGTGCTAGTGTATTTATGCGGTAAGAGAATTTTCTTAGTGAAAGATACATACACACACACACACACACAAACACACGTATGAGAGAGAAGTGATGAAGCTCAATATTTCATGGTGAGAATGTAAACTTGCACGAAGATTTTAAGCTGGTTAATACTCCCTTCCTTTTGTAGCTGAAGATTTTATACGCGTGGAATGATTGAATGGAAATTATTTTGGCCCGAAATGTTACACTCTAATGCAAGGTTTTAAAATCTATCTCTTATCGCCTATAAACTCGTGAGCTTAATATTTATGACTTGTACTCATCCTAAATCTCAAATCCTTCATGGTAGTTATTGGACGCTCAAATAGCTCTTGACCAACATTGTGTGCGTGCGTAATAAGTGTTTTGTGATCTGTGTCAGATGACCGTGATGATGAAGAGTACCTCCCGTCTGTAGAATGAATGTGTACGTTTGTATGGAGGAGAGACAAGCAATTTCGACACTGGAAGATACTCCATTAAGTGTCTAGGATCACATAAATGTATGATTGTAGATTGATGAATGTATGGTTTCTTAGTTCTTAATTCCAATTTCTGTTGTGTATACTGAAATGTTAACTTAAGAAAAACACATATTACGAAAGGATGTGTAATTGTTAGCATGTGAATTTGATTCATTATCATCACGATTAAACCTAATCTATACACACGTAGATATACAATTTCTGTAAATTGCTTAAGTTTAATGTTAAATACATGTAAGGAACATTTATTTACATCATAATATACTCTGCTAAAAATATACTGCGAAAAAACATGACACACTGTTTAACGTGAAAAAGACGAGTAGCCCAGTTCCAATCTACTCAAGATGGTCACATACGCTTAGTATTGAAGTATAGAAAGATCGTAGCAGTCTAAAGATAAAATAGATAACAAGTATGTGTGTGTTCTTGATAGAGAAAGGAAGTTCACATGAAGTAATGAGATGCATGAAAGTACATTTTACGTGTTTGTAACGTGTGAGTTGGACAAAGTTGTTAGCGAGGTGTCATACTATCGCTAGTATGAGGTGGTGTTGATATGAGAGAGATATAAAGGAAGGATGAATCTGTATGGTGAGAGTAAAGAGCCCGTCCCTGTTTGCAGTTTTACAAAAATACAATGCACTCATAATACAAAAAGGTTATATTGAACTCCTGCGAATTTTCAATATATAACAATATTTAGATTTAAGTTTAGTAATTCCAGACAAGATATATAGAAAAAACTTTTCAAATAAGCTACCTAATTATTAGCTTCATAGTAAGCCAAAAGGTTTTTCACAAAGAAAGACTCTTGTCTTTTAAGTTGAGAAATCGAATGCCTAACTGCTTCTATTTCAACTTCTAAGTCGCATTGCTCGTCCAAGGAAGCAAATAATTCCGCTTGCTTCTTTTTGTTTGTTTCAACAAGCTTCTTTTCTCGAAGAAGACCTTCATCTAATGCTTTTTTTCTTTCGAAGTTTTTAGTTTGTAACGTTTTTAACCTTTTGCTATAATAGTTTAGTTTTACATTCTGCGTTTTCCTAAATAATTGCGTGAAATTGTTTGAGCTTGAAATCACTTCATTCTCTGCGTCAATTCTAGCTTGCACTCTTCTCTCTAATTCAGATGTGGGTGTAAATACATCTTGTGAAGACTCTGCTACGAGGACTGTCGTCGTTTCGGCGTTCGTGTCGGTCGTGGGCGTGGTGCTTGTTTCAACGGTGGTGGGGGTGTTGCTTGTTTCAACGGTGGTGTCGGTGGTGGGGATGGTGCTTGTTTGAACGGTGGTGTCGGTGGTGGTTTCACTGGAATCATTTCCAACGGTCATTTCAAGTTGAAATTTTCCTCGCGTGGGCATAAACCTTGCGGGTCGAATCCTCACAGTCACAGGACGTGGAGGATTTTTGCGTGTTCTTTCTTTCTTTTTCTTTAGCCCTCTCCTGAATGGCTTCTTGGGAAGAGACGTCGGATGAGGACAGAGCACAGACTCCTCAGACTCTGGAAGTAGACAATTAGTTTTGTCGACCTCAGAAGAGTTCGACAATTGTGAGGTTTGGGAAAAGTGATTTTGAAAAATCCGATTAAAAGGAAATCTTTGCTCCATTTTGATAAGATCCGTCCTATTCAACTACAACTTCAAGAATGAAGACTTATAATATTTTGAGGTATTTATAAGAGAACTCTTTAACTGGTGTCCATTTGAAACTAGGTCAATAATATTTTTTCTGCCGACAAACAATGCGTTTTAACTTTCAGTCACTCCAAGCACGTTTCAGGCTCACCTCCAGTAATGTGTGTGACTCCAGAAGAAATGGTTAGTTCTTGATGTTAGTAGAAATATGTTAAGCGATATGTCAAGTTATTGGACTATGAGAAATACTGTCAATATACTTTGTTAGAAAGGGGATCGGTAACAGCCACCATCACTAACAGATTTATCTTTCTGTAGACGTTAAAGGTTGGAGAAAAGGGTCAGTTTCTGTTATTGAATTTAGGCCATGGTTGGTAAATGATACATGCAAGATGATTTCTACAGAAGATGAGGATCAATAATTATGAAAGACCTTTTTTTCAAGTTCAACTTTTTTGTGAACTTTCCCTTTGTCGTAGGATTTGAGAGAGCTGTGCACCGTTTACAACACTTCAAGATTATCAAAACGGCTGCAGTTCATTACATTCAAACAATCGACCTTTCCTTGTGTGCGTGTGACACTTACATTATGAGTTTGGTTGAGCGTGGCAACTTAACATAATGCGAATTAATTTCAAGTAGTATGAAATATTGCACAACTTGAAAATAGCTTTAATTCTAATGCGAGAGGTTATTGTGATGGGACTCAGCTTTGCACGTTTTGTATTTGTTTAAGAGAACGGATGTCAAAGATCAAACACAGTTGCAATTTTTGCAACTTTTCCAGGGAATGGTAAACAGCCGAGTAAAAGACTAAAACAAACGATAACAATACAACAAAGTACATGGCTCGAGAGTAAAACGAGAGTAAGTACGCTACAAAAAGGGAAGGACTACAGTAGAGTTGATAAAACAAAAGAGTCGTGAATTGTCAATTACTAAGTTTCATCTAAATTGCATGCTTAATATTTGAATTATTAGAAGTGAATTTCACCCACCACATCACTTCCTTCTTGAAAGAGCAACATAGGAAAGCTTATTACATGTAACTCGAGTTGCGTTTACGTTGAAATTGAGTCACAATCAACAATTTACTCGTATCATCACTTGATGAATAAGTCACAAAGTGTAATAGTAAAGCTGTCTGTTTCACTTAGAATTCGAACAACTATTTTTGGTAATCGTACTGTTTACAAAACTCACCAAGCCGATAACTAGTGCTTATTATTGAGCATTTTCTTTTCATCTCATGCACAGAGGATTAAGGTAGGTTTACTCTTCTAAATGGAACAAGAGGCGTGAATGTCATCATTATCTGACCTGAAGAAATAATCCTTGTGTGTGATTGGCATGGGTGAGAAAAATAGTTATTTTACAATGTAGAATAAGTGTGCTAAAAAATACAAATACATCACGTTCGCAGTGGTTTAATGGCAGATTATCTTAGTCTAGATAACCAAGCGTACAAGGTATTTTCTTGCTCTGCGCCTGCTTAAAGTTTATTTCACATGTGACAACATGTCTTATTGGCAGAATACGACAAATTAGATCCTGATTATTATTTTGTCATGATTAGAAATTTTTTAAAGTTAATCCGTGAGTAAGAAATAAGTAAGTTAGAAATCACGAGTATAGTGAGGTTTGTAGAGTCTTTAATCGACGCTTCTGTGTTCTTTGCTTTGGCATACTAATACGGTCAATAGTCCAGTTCTGTCTGAATTCTGACAATCAGCAGGTAGTCTCATCGTGTGAGAAAAAGTTCTGTATGGTGATGTTAGAGCTTTTAGAGGAAAGTCATTCTGGTACAATATTTTTTTTGCTCTTCCTGTGCTATTTGTTGGGAATTGGAGTGATTGTGCTAGTTTGCGAGGAAATCATCGAGATCGATGTGGTTATTAGCAGTCTTTAGCAGACCTTAAGTTATGAAAAGGTAGTTGGGATCTGTAGTTTCCAGAATTAAATGGTGGCTCTACCTTGACTTGCCTCATCCTCTAATATAGGATGTAGGTACGAAGAATTTGGAGTGTCAAGAATTTAGACAATAGGCGATTCAATATTTTTCTTCTTTGACTGATGACATGATCAGAAGTGAGAAATGTCTCTATTACTGTGTGCTAATACAGTTACATTTTCTTTTTCATGTCCTAATTTAGTTGAAATGGGTTTTACTTACACGGCCTATCCTCGGACACTCCTTTAAAACTGGCTTCGTCTTTCGCTCATGGAAAACATACGTCCACTGATACCACGAGAGAGACATACGTAATAAGAAACACGGTGGAATGGATATTATTGCTGCAATTAAGACAATGCTCATTGATCACTGCCATCAACTTAACAACGTGTTAAATCAAGTTATACGATTAGTTTGATATCTGTCTGTCTGTACGATAACTGCAGAAAGGTTCAAGGCTTCCTTGATACCGTGAAATAGACTTATTATCAAAACTTTTGCTTTGTTTCTCCTGGTCCTCCTCTTCATCCTATCCTCTCCTAATTCTTGTCTCTTCAATTCTCCTGTTTCTCTCTTTTATCAAGAGCATTTTCAAAATTTCGGACCTGCGGTGGAATTGTGGTTGATTATGGAAATCCAGCCAACACCAGTGTTTTAGTTATTTTCTAGCATATCTGCTTATGCCCGTTCATTAATTGACTTGAATCTTGTGCAGCCACATCCATCTAGTCACAGAATTGAAAAATAAGTAACTATAAATTAACTATGAAAAATACTGGCAGATAATGTTGCCTGAATCTACTTACAAGTGAAATAGTCACAGTAATTCAAACGAAGAAATATTGTCTATACTTTTCTGACAACAATCGTTAGTTTGCCATTGCCAAACAGAATTCACTTAATTTAATTAATAATGTACACTGCTTCCACAAACATTTGTTAGAGCGTGATGAATGACTTTTTACTGCACTAGCAAATAAGCAAATCCTAGGATTGGGACACTCACCATTTTATTGTAATTTTCAAAATCAAGTGTCTCTAACTGTCAATGGTTTAGACACAAACTCTAGAATTCGCAATGTAGAGAATATTTTGAAGCGAATTCCGAATTCTTAACATTTTTAAACACATAAATTAGTCAACCACATGCCTCATCATTAAAAAGATTATGTGTGCGGTGAGGCCAATCTTTCTTCTCTCCAATTAATTATCATTTCGGTTCTTGAATGGTTCAAGGGCATATCCTTATTTAGAGAGAAAACATCCTGCACATGCAGCATTAAATTTGTCTCGCAAAATTCTTTACTACTGACATACTTCGATTCTTCGTTGTAATCTCCTATTCGCAACGAATCGCCAAGTCGTATGATAACTCTAAGGCGGAGTCATTGGTACTTTCCTACGCTTAAATTCAAATAAGGGTAAGAGTTCCTTCTATCGTTAAATCTATGCTCAAGAACTGGAAACATCGTTCAAGTAAGCTAAACCGGATAAAGAACAAATCATGTAGCAATTTATTCGTAGATTTTGGTTGATGATTTATATCTATGTAAGTAGAGCTCAATGTGCGGGTGGAGCTATTTAATATCCGTGGATGTGCCTCGACTCTTTACATGAGTTTAACGTCAATACATTCAGTTCGGTGGAATCTTTCTTTTAGGATATCACAATTAGTGTACTCTATTTGGGTGCGAGGGGATGGCTTAACTTATCGTCCATTTATTTATAATAACGTGAACGAAGCCACCACTAACTTTTCTCTTCTGCTCGGCATTGTCATTTACCGGACTTCGCTGTGAGTTCCTCTCTTTTAAAATGGGTATTTCACTAAGACGAAGTTGCCTTCAGAGACTAACATTCCTGACTAAACTTATATTGCTCACAACTTGCGGTGAAGTGGCAGGATACTGTTCTTTCCTACCATACTAATTTCAGTACTCTTTTCTCATTTTGCCTCTTTCAACTCGGTGTCCTAGTTTCTGACGTGTTTGTGATGAACCCAATTACTACTTCTTATCCTCACATGGAAATAGGGGGCCTGTTCCCTACAGAGTCCCCCATTAAATATGAAATTCCTAAGGAGACATCTCCAAAACAAAAGGAACTGAAAAGCAAAAGTCGAAACTTAGTTGCACCTGTTCTTTATCGGAATCAGTCTGTCGAATTCCTGTACGAAATTTCTACTGTCAGTCTAAAGGCAATGAACAGGCCACAACCCAAGAAAAATGACAGAGAGCAATATGCTTTATCTACCAAGCCCATGGCCCTAACTTCGGTAAGTCTTTACTTCTTTGCTCTACCTAGACTATGTTGCCTGTACCCCTTTCTGACTCCAAATAACTAATACAACAACAAAATCTTTGACTTTTTTCTTCAGGGTCGTCAGTGACTTAACCGCCAGGAGAACCACTTTCCTCGAAATAAAATGAAGAGGAGCGACGAAAACAGAAGGTGGAAGAAATAAGTGTGTTTATTCGCAAAACAAATTAAATGCATTAAACAAATAAATTACATAATAGTGTCACAATCTAAATTAATAATCTACATAAAAATTTCAATTTCATAATAGTAAAATTTGTGACATCAACAAGGAATCGCGTTCGTCATTTCTAAAGCAGGCTGATTTAGATAATTCAGAATGACCTATTTATATTCACATTACAGAGTTCAAAAGAATCAAATACAAATCTGCAGTCGCCCGTCTGGCTTTCTCTTTAATCTAATTTTTCGACAATCGCAATCTCTTTTTATAATAAATAACTTTCCTTTCCTCAATTTATACCTTCACTGAGGATACTGAGGAAATCATATCAGCTTAATTCCAGTTGTTGCGTACCCTTGAACTCTGCAAGTAAGGAACTGGAGATCAGGATCATGAGAGCAGGAGACTTCAGGATTAATGAACGTGTTGCCCTACTTTAGATTAGCATGTAAATCTTTTAAGTTTCTACTACTGGAGTGCACCAAGGGATTCTCTCACACTACTCAACTACTTTTCACTCTTCAGACAAAGTTTGTTTCGACTTAAGTTACTTTGCGAAACCTTGCAGGGTGCACCATGAAAGATGTTGAGGATTAAAGTAGTGTTTATAGAGGAGTCTTTTTGAAGCAGATTTATTATTTTTACCTAATGCGTGACTAATACTCTCAGTTGATTGCACACTCGACTTTTAATTCTTCAACATAACTAACTAAAAACTCTTCATGAATCTTAACTCTCTATGCATGTCTACCTTGTGATTCGTTTGTCCTGGTCCTCCTCTTTAACCTATCCTCTCCTAACTCTTCTCTAATCAACTTTCCTGTTTCCCTCTTTTATTTTAGGGTTAGGTTAGGTTTTCAGATCTTCTTTTCTTGTCCTGTGGCAAGCACTCCTCGATTGTCCCAAAGATCTTTGATGAGCGGATGTGCATCCGTCCAAGCCATACTGTATTATTTAACGTAACTTATTTTATTTAATCGATTTAAGTAACTAAAATTAAATAATTCTTTCGAATATCTCACAATGTTTCTTAACTACTAAATGCACACCCTGTCCCAAATTTCGTAACCCGTAATCAAGACAGTTGAGTTAAGAGGCGGAAAATGTCCATGATTGAACAAATTCTTCTCGTCGGGATAGAAGAAACTGTCACGAGTGAATAAAGAACCCTTTGAAATGGGATTTTTGTGCGATCCAAGAATTTCACCATAGCGACCTATTTTCATAGGTCGTTTTCCATTCATCCGAATATACTCCGGTTTCGTCGGAATAAGTAAGACAGATCGGGAGTTATTGGGCTCCAAAAATGTGGGAAAATAGGCAGATTCACCCTTTACGTTAGGATTATCAGGAAATTCTACCAAGTCTAGAATTGAAATTGACCTAGAATTATAATTGTTATAAGAATTATTATTATAAGTATTATTATTATTAATATTATTATTATTAAATTTATAAATTTCGCCAGGCGACAATGGCCTGATCAACCCTGTGTTTGTAATTTGTAAATGGCACGTAATGTAATTGTAAACTCGTGAAATGGTTTTAGTCGGGAAAATATTTGTTCTCGACTTTTGTGTGATTTTTCTTTGACTTTCGCTGCGGTATTTTAAAATAAACTTGTATCATTGAGTTTCCGAGTGTTTTTTGAACAGGCCACAAAATCTCATATTTTCAATTGTTTATGCTGCCTAAAGTTACCCGTTGACATTAAAATCCTAAGCAAAACATTTTGAGACGGTCTAGCTGTCCCGTAATAACTATTTTTTGCTATGACGATTTGGGAATAAACCGTCTGTGTTGTTATACCCGCTGTTTTCTTGAAAATTGTTTTTTTATTTGCATTGTGTTCTTGGAAACGTGATCTAACAATTTCTACCCAGTTCCATTTAGTAAACCCGACCCTTAACCGTGTGAAAGAACATTAAAACTGTGTGGGGCCAAACGTTGAGAATTAGTTAGCAAGAGCTCAATATACTGGCAACCCTTTTATATTGGGAATCTGATGCATTGGGTCCTATGTCTAGGTACGAACAGTATTTCAAAACCAATCTATAACTAATACATACAAGTATTAGAACCTTATTAAAAGCAAAGTGTTCACAGTCAGCATACCAGTTTATTGGATTGAATGTTTGGCTTGGGCTACCTCTTATGCGAGGTTAAATACATGTTACAAGTAACTTTATTCAGAACGGAAACCTCGGCAAAAGAATAACGTCAGTTAATTCTGTAAACGCCTCAATACCAACAGAACAATGGTCAGTATTCGTTAGCCCGTCTTCTTTCCCAAACACCAAAGAAACATTGAGTGAATTGTATACAAAAGGTCAAGGACATAAAAATGTGTAACTAAATCCGTAAGTAATGTTCCTGAAGGATATATTTAATGCCAGTTTGGACCCTTGTAAGATGTCAACCTTTAGGAAACTGGGCTATCAGATAACAATCTTCTCAGTCAAGCGTTACAAACTGTGTGTATCCGTCGATGGATAGTGGATTTGTTTTACAACGAAATTTTTGTCTTTAATAAACCCGTTGCACTTCACGTCCGAAAATAAAATTTATTGCAACAGCGTGGGTTAAAATCGTCCCAAGCAGACTAAACGAACATGACGGGTAATATTTCCTCACAGCAACAAAAAAATTGAGCATTTGTTTGAGCATTCTTTAGCTGTTTTGGCTAGTTTATCTATGTTTGTAAATGAATAAGAAGTACTTCAAAACATTTGAATACTACTAAGCAGTACTTCAAAATCAAAATCGCAAGAACTTTTATTTTAAAAAATCAAAGCACATTTCATTTATTTCATTAAAAAGGCGAAAGTTGAACCCGAAGATTGGCGACTGCACAAGATGGGCTCTTAAGGTGTGTTTCAGGTGCGCGAAGGGAGAAAATAACGAATATCTTAGTAACAACAGGGTAGATTGGTTATTTTGAAAACAACAGGTGTGAGTGGAATATTTATTGTAGGTCAACATACAGTGTACAAGAAAAGATAAGCACGGTTAAAGAGCAAGACTTGGAACGACGGATTGATGTGTAGGAGATAAGTTGGCTTGACTATCGAGTGAACAGCAAAACAGTACCAAAGATCAAAGGTTCGGATAATAGAAAAGGCTCGACTACTAAACGACGAAGGAAAAGTGATCATCTACAACCAAATATTGAAAGATACCAAGAGGTCAACTAACAACCTAATATTGCTGTTCATGAAGAAACAGTGAAAGCAAGTACTATATATAGGGTTGGTGCTTGTATGTGCAAGTACTTCGTATCATCATCTCTTTTAGATAAACGAAAGGTAAAATAGTTCGGATCAGAGCTTAGAAACAAAGGAGCCAAAAGACAAGATACGAGAGAAAAAGTCCACAACATTCTCCCAATTTACATTAAAAGACAAAAAGTCCAAAAACACAAATGCATTGACACTATTATTAGAGACACTGAGATAAAAAACAATGCATGCATACGAACGGTCAGAAATATATCATAGGCTTCGATTGTGCTGATTTAGATAAAATGGACTTAAAAGAAACCGAAAATCAAGATTTTCCATGGTGTATAGGTTTATTCGACATGAATAAAAGTATTCTTGGCAACTATTATACACAAATTAATCATGTAGGAACTAAATTACAATGTAGCTTGAGTAAGTAACATTAATTATCGAATACATCCAATCAGAAACCCCAGACTTAAGTTTGAAATAACAAAGTATACCACACTCCCAGCCCTTTTTAGTTGATTCCAAAAGTTACGTCAAGGAACGCTTGAAAGGTTAGTATTTGTGACTAGCTAACCAGGAATGTAATACCCTACATAATTTGGTAATGGCATTAGGTGGACGCTCGTTGGCCGGGGGAAAAGGTAGTACAAAATTACCCTTCGAGCTCGCCTAAGGCAGGTCAGAAAATTGGTTTCTTGCAAAACGTCAAGATACTGGAAAACAAAACATTGGAAATCCCTTGAAACGTTTCTGCGGGGTTCTACAAAATAACTTCGATTTTTCAACGCATATGTTGACTGTGTAAATATAATAAACACAGAGGTTCCCTGGGTCCCAAGAGGTACACCAGGATCCTAGACGTCCCCTGGGTTACCAAAAGTCCCATGGGTTTCCAAAAGTCCACTGGAATCCTTCAAGTGCCTTGGGTTCCTATAAGTTCCCTGGGTTCCAGAAGACCAACTTGCATTGCATTCGGTAACGTTTCAAACATCATGTTCTTTCCTTATCCTTGCAAGATCGTAGTACCTTCTTTAGTATCAATATATCATGTTTGAAATTCTAAATTAAACCCGACAAACAATAGTATTACCTAACACATTGGAATTGCAAGAACAGAACCTAATTTGCAATTCAATAGATACAACTATGCTGTGTGGATGCATTACAATTTCACGTCCAGAATATCCAGGTAGGCATCCCCACCGCTAAAATTACACTTTACCAAGCAAATCTATAAGTACAATTCACAATCAAAAGCCAAATCAAAAATAAATATAACACTTTTCCGCTGGCTAAGTTGTAGCAAAGATGAACTTTATCGTCATCAGCCCAATTTCGTATTTGGTTGCATCGACTCCTTTGACTTTGGACTAGAATTTACAAAGGCGCTATGAATGGTTGAGATTCTTCGGATCACCAAAATTGGATTTGATTTGATAAACTGTATTAAAGTAGCATTAATTATCCAATTAAAGCTAAGAAAGAGTATGAATAGGAAACTCAGAAAATCGAGGTTTGTTCTAATTATAGATTAAACTAGATTAGACTGATTAGTGTTGTACGAGGTCTATGTTTCTTAAATACTAACTGCACACGTTGTCAGAAATAAATTTTGTAACCCGTAATCAACAGATTTGAGTTAGGACGCAAAAACTTAGCATAATGGAACAAATTCTTCTCGTCGGGATACAAAAAACTGTCACGCCTGACGTAAGGGTATTAGCGGAATTAAGTTTTCAAACTACAAGATAATAATAATAATAATAAAAATCAATAATTATAATTCTATTTCAATTTATTAACGAATTCTAGACTTCGCAGAATATCCTGATAATTTGCCCTTAAGGTACTTCATATATCATTGCTAAATTTTACTATCCTTTCTGCTCATAAAACAACGAATCAAAGTGGTCCATGTCGGGGAAATTTTTGTTCTCGATTTTTATGTGATTTTTCTCGGGAGCTAGCTGCGGTATTTTAAAATAAATTTGTATCATTGAGTTTCCGAGTGTTTTTTGAACAGGCCACAAAATCTCATATTTTCAATTGTTTATGCTGCCTAAAG
>JAQGAD010001266.1:0-21438 GCA_034696625.1 Isotomurus palustris | reverse complement strand
CGAGATGATTTGTGAAAATTAAATAAGTAAAAATCTCAGGACAAAATTTAATGAAGCCCCAGATCCGGCCCTAGTCGACGAAAGTGGCATTCGGCGATAGTGGATTCGGCGATTCGTCATGGAACCGTTAGTGGTATGTGGTAAAGTGTTAACTGGTGTAGCCCACAAAAAAATGGTTGTAGGTTTGGAACAATTGAGCAATAAATATATGAAGACGATCAAAGGCTCAGAGTACAATAGTATTTTTGCGAAACAAGGACCTTTCTTGCAGAAAGTATCTAATACAGATGATGTTTTATTTAATTTGACACAGATACGGTTTTAACACGACAGCAAACTACAATGACCATGAGTTGTATTGTGGTGGTTTTGCAAGGCAACATCAGAAGAATGGAGGAAAATGCGGTGTATGTGGTAAGTGAAATGCTCTTAACCCGTAAAGAAGTAGAAAATTTAAAATCCTCATTAATCTTTCAATCCTTAAATCCTGTTTTTTTAACCAAAGGTGACCCGTATGATGGTCCTAGACCAAACGAGGCTGGGGGACCTTACGCACAGGTAAAATCTTAAGCACTCTTTTATTCTTACACACCAATTAAGTGACAGCTTCCTTGCCCTAAAAAGTAATTTACCTAAAAAGCTCATGTTTTTAACTGTGGATTCTTTACAGGGCATAATTGTCCGCAAATACCGGAAGAATTCCATCGTTCGGATCAAAGTTGAACTGACAGCTAATCACAAAGGCTACTTTGAGTTCCGCCTGTGTCCTAACAATAATCCTAAAAAAGCAGCGTCTCAAAAATGCCTCGACAATCACATACTGAAGCAAGCGAGCAGCGAGGGGCCACGGTAAATGCGTTATCCTTTAATTCATACTTAAATCAATTCTGAGAACTAAGGTTCTCATGGAAAATGCTTAAAACTTTCTTTTCGTATTCTTTCCGTGACCACTTTTTGTCAGTTATTGAATTTTATTAGAAAGTAATTTCCATGTATATGTGAAACCCAAAGTGTAATACGTATTCTTTCGATTTTCACACATTATAGGTACTACCCTGGCGAAGGAACCAAAGTCTTTGAGTCCAGGTACATTCTCCCAAAAGGGATGACGTGTACGCAATGCGTTCTTCAATGGCGTTACATAGCAGCCAACAGTTGGGGAGGACCTTGTCCCGACGGAAGTAAAGAAGGCTTGGGATGTGGTCCGCAAGAGGAGTTCAGAGCTTGTTCTGATGTGGCCATTTATGACGACACAGGATATGCCTCAGCAGAAGAACCTGAAGATGACAAAGACAATGAGGTGGACACAGGTAAACACGAAACCAAATCACAAACAATTAGACTCCCAGAAATTGTAAGGCAAGTAATGAATCTAACGTACTTCCATTTGATTTTCAGACAAACTGGAAGGCACGAATGGAACACTCTCCAAACAACCCAAATCAGAAGACATTCCAGAAGCAACTTTCTGGCCGTTCATCATGGCTTTCATTTCTCTCATTTTTGCAATTCTTTTCTTTGCCGTTTTATTTGGGTGGTTTTATCGGAAAGAAATTATCCAATTCCTGCGGAGCATTGTAGCAAACTTTAGAAATCGACAAGGTGGAAATGCATCTTTTGATTCTTCGAAATCACCCGGTGGTGCGCCTATTCCTCCTCCACGATCGAAAAAGTTAAACTCGCCTCAGTCTCCAGATATTTATTCCCAGAAGAGACAAATTACTCCTGACGTAATATCTCAACCCATGCATGTCACAATTAATGGTCTCGCAGTGTAGTTTGTGGGATTAGTTAAGTTTTTTAAATAGCGACTGAAGATTTCGTACCTCTTTTCAGAAGGGACTTACAATCGGTTACATGTTATGAAAATTATAACCGTTCCACGCATTTAATTTTAAAATGTTCAACCGGGCTATCGTTAGCTTTATTAAGTATTTTTTATATCATGTTGAAATAAATTTTATACAGAAACTCATACTGATTTTGTAAAAATGCGATCATTTTAACTTCATTTCCCATGGATCATAATTTTGAGAAAGATGCACTTAATGAAAACCATTGTTCGTACCACAGTGACTCTCGAATGGATTTTCACTTCTCACTTTTCCCCACCGCGAACAGAGAAGGCGGCAAATTCAAGTAGAGCAAGGCACACTGCAGTGGAAAGAGATGCTGCACTCTTGTTGTTATAAGAAGCACGTGCACTTCGTCACTGGCACAAGATTTCCAATTTTCTTCAGTTTTCCAAGATTTTTGTGCGGAGCTCAACATACTGGTCACCTTTGTAACCCGGTAGTCGTGAGGAAGTAAACATGCCGAGATTAAGGAAACTTAGGAGGAAGCAAAAGTACCAGTATCATATTAACCGTAGGAGGTTAAATGAAAAATTGACTAAGCTACCTGATATCAAATGGTAAGAATAAACGATACGTTGTTACTCTCATTTTGAATTATGTTGTGTTAACTGCAAGGCTTGATTGAAACTAATCTTTATTTTCCCGTTTCTCTCTTCAGTGAGGTAGTGAAGAAAGCTTGGGATAATAAGAAGTCGTTGAATGATAACCTTTCGTCCATGGGGCTTGTGGCTAATGCGAACACACACAGAGGTTTCAAAATTTTGTCGGGAAAAGTAAGTTGATTTAATTTATTTGACTTAATACGCTTCTTATGACGGTTTTTCGGCGTACTCAAATTGAATTAATCCACTTATTTTGTCGAATTTTGAAATAGGAGCTAATCAAGAGAGCTGGAAAGCCTGACGAAGATATGGAGGAGCACGTAGTTGGAGAAAAGCAACATGTAGCGGATCAACTACAAAAGCAGGCTAAAGACGGATATGAAGCTAAGAAAGCTGTTGCCCACCCCCTTCCTCCAGAAATGTTAAAGAAACTCACGAAGTTCCTCGATAAACATGGAGAAGATTATGAGGTTTGTTGCAACCGAGTAATAACTATTATCCATCATTATATATACATTTCAAAATATGCACTATTTTAACAGGCTATGGCAAGAGATCACACTAACTACTATCAAGAGACTGCTGCACAACTGAGGTCTCAAATCAATAGATTAAAAGGGATTGAGCAGCAGTGGATTCCATACTTGAAGTCAAGAGGTCTTCTTGAAACCCATTCGGATCCCATAGAAAGCAAGGGATAATACTGTACGATTCAATTGCCGTCATCTGTATCTCATATCGTCAGCGTAAGCTGCAATGAGATAATTTTTTTGTAATAGCGTGTGCGTGTGTGAATGTTCGTTCGGTATTCCTATACAATTCCTTCGTGTCTACAAAATAAATTCCATTTTACTGGATTACTGGATACTACTGAGGACATGTAGTGCAATTCTAATTACTTTTCATAATCATATTATTAATTGTATTGGCCTTGGTACCTTAAAAATTCCTAATATAATGAGTTTAGACAAAAATCAAATGTACAGGACAACGAGATGTTTTCTACCTTGTCGGTATTTTGACAGTATTTTAATCTCAGAATTCCTCAGCTGTTTATCATTTATAATCTTATCGCACTTAGTACTAAATGATAACAAGGATTTTGATATTTACATGGATAATATAATTACCGAAGTATGCCAGCAGTATACCTTGAATTGAACGTTGGGAATGTGTATTCAGCTATGAGATCAAGAGAGACATGTAGGTTTATTTTCATTCACAGAGCCATAAACTATGTTTTTGACTCGGGAGATTCGATTGCTTTGTAATACACAAATAAATACTGTAATACAAACACAAAATACACTCGAGATTAGTTACAAATTCTAAATTCGTGTGTGAAGGTAAAGAGATTAAGCACCCAGTCGACCCAGTGTCCATGGTTCGATCCGCCGAGTATTTTTCAACCTTGTACATCATAACATGCATTACAGCTTTATTCAGCCAAGTCCGTATCCTGAATTGATTTGTCCAAACACAGCTAAACCTTACAACAACTATCGTATGATTAGGTATAACTAAAACAGGAATTTTGAAAGGCTTCATTCATTCCGTGGCATGAAAGTAGCAAGACCTGAAGACGTTTTAGCACAGCATACTAATTGACATGGGTGAGGCATTTAGTATTTAGCAAAAGTAAAGCCAATTATGCATATGTGTGTGTATGTGCTGCACTCAGGTTCTGCATTGCATTCATTTCATTATGGCATTCTATAAAACTCCACCACCGTCTCAAACTTTCAAGTCTAAGCAAAGCTTAAGCTTTTACTTGCGATTACAATGACACCTTTGATTCTCCTCGTTATACTCCTTCATAAAATCCCCTATTCTATCTTAATTGAGGTTATCTAGAAACATTTTATTTTCTCTCCTTCAACAGCTCAACCACCTTTCTTTGCTTTCTTCAACAAAGCCTATAAAAAGACACAATTTCCCTGTTATCTCTTAGATAAGCAATAATGTCCCTCCCTGTCCCTACTACACCTTGCGCCTCAATACTTTTTATCTGTGATTGATTTCATGCAAATCCCTTCGAATCCCATCTTTTAGTAATCCCATCTGTCAGTACAACCTTCCGTTCAGACTTCATTCTTCTTATAGATACATATACCTCATTTGATTCCTCCATCCCCATGTATGCATTAATGAGCCTTTCGACATCATGTCTTTTTGAACCGTGTACAACAATAATTTGAGACGACGACCAAGTGTTATACAAGTCAACTGCTGCCCGCAGTAACCCAGCATATTATTATTATCATCTCGTCCTACAATACTACAAACCTTACTACTAAAGACTAAACTTACTAGTCACTATTAAAGTAGTAGTAAGTAGAGACACAGGGTGTATTATACACAGAAATGGTGTAAGTAGTACACACACACTACTCATACAACTTTAAGTGAGACATGATGATGATGACGATGATGATGATGGTGTGGTGGTGGTGGTGTTGGTGTTGGTGTTGGTGGTTGTAGCAATGCAGGGTAGCTTGTGTCTTGTGTGCAAGGTGTACGTACGCTTCAATCTGGTTTTTTCAACATACATTGACTAATACATGGCTATGCATTCTAAATTCTAAGTCTGAGATGATGATGGTATGATGGTATGGTGGTGTCCATACACACATCCAAAATCCGTACATCATCATCATCATCACACTAGAAAATAAAATTACATTTATCACACCAATATTATTTGTTTTGAGAGTTTTTTAAATTCCCACTCCGAGTCTACCTTTTCCAGACAATAATTAATAGCAAAATATAGCAGGTTCAGTTATATTTCCGAAGCTGACCCACACGCAGTTTTTCTCTTCCTCCAATTGCGACAACCACTTTAGGCTACTTATTCTCTAAGACTGACACACACACACAGAATAATTAGCAAAGTTCATAATTAGCACTTGCCTTACACCGTTAAAACAGACGAGAGATTTGCCAGACTGTCGACCTCGGTTAAGTGTCCTTCTTGTTCGGCGAATTTCTGACACAGCCTGTCTGACTATTTTTTTTACACGGGTTAAAGGTTGATGACAGTCAAAAGTCAAACTCACCATTGGCGGTGTGGGTGTGCGTAATCTTTGTTGAAGTGAGTCACTGCCAAATAAACGAAAATTAATTCTCCTCAGCAGAAAGATAAGAACTTCCGCAGCGGCAGCGGTGACGGTGGTCGGATGGACAATGAACGAGTGCCTCCTTTTTATACTCGGAGTGTGTTATTATTGCTAAACTAATTGGCAATAAGGGACCTTAAGTTAAGTGGGCAGTTACGAGTGGGGAGGGGTAGTGGCCTTTTTTGTAATAGCTGAGTTCTTAGACATTGAGATTAGACGGAAACGGAAGTTTAGAGAATTCAGTGAAAATCGGTGTTAGTTGGGTTGGAAACAATAGAGCTGGGGTAGTGGGGGTAGTAGCTAGTAGTAGTCAGAATGAATCCGATCAGCTGAGGGGGATAGAAAAATCGGACAGAATGTCGTTCTTTAGCGGATTGAGGAAGAAAGTCTTCGGTGTGGGGCGCGGGGGGGATGGGGGAAGTCAAGGAAGTCGGTTCAAAAAGTTACCGGCATGTCTTCGTATGGATGTCGACCCTGCATGTCAGTGGGACTTCATCGGTGAACTGGGCGATGGTGCTTTCGGCAAGGTCTATAAAGTAAGCAGACGTTTTGTCGACTTTCGATGCCAGTAAAACATTCAAAATTACATCACATAACTGAGCGAGACTGTGTTTTTGAATTACAGGCCAAACATAAAGAAACAACAATTCTTGCAGCCGCGAAGATGTGCCGATTGGAAGGGGATGAAGATCTAGATGACTTTCGAGTAGAAATAGATATTCTAGCGGATTGTAAACATCCAAATGTGGTTTCACTTTACGATGCATTTTGTATCGATAGCAAACTTTGGGTATGTTAAGTTGACCTTGGTGATTATATGCAGCATTGTGGCAAGAATTAATGTGTTATCGTTTCTTAAAGCTGCTGCTAGAGTATTGTGATGGAGGAGCACTTGATTCCATTATGCTCGAGCTGGAGCATGGATTGTCGGAAACTCAAATTGGTTACGTGGCTTCGCAGCTTTGTACAGCTTTGAGTTACCTGCATGAAAATAAAGTTATTCATAGAGATCTAAAGGCTGGAAATGTTCTTGTAACTGCTGAAGGAGGCGTTAAACTCGGTAAAACTGGAATAATTCAAAGGCAATTTATCATTGGGTTGCTTATTTTTTTAACTAAATTAATTCGTTTTTAACAGCGGATTTTGGCGTATCGGCGAAAAATAAATACACTCTTCAGAAGCACGATACATTTATTGGAACACCGTATTGGATGGCCCCGGAAGTTGTTATGTGTGAAACCTTTAAAGACAATCCTTACGATTATAAGGTAATTAATTACTATAGTGAACATTAAGAATTCACCATGTTCAGAACTCAGTTATTTAATTATTTTTTGGTTCAGGTCGACATTTGGTCGTTAGGAATTACTCTTATAGAGTGTGCAGAAATGGAACCCCCTCACCACGAGCTTAGCCCGATGAGAGTGGTATTGAAGATACAAAGAGGGGAACCACCGAGACTTACGAAGCCGAGTGCGTTTAGTCCTGAGTTTAACTCGTTTCTCGCCAAGTGTCTTATCAAAGACCCCAGCAACCGGCCAACGGCTCATGATTTACTCCACGTACGTGCCGATGAATCAAAAGTTAATGAAGATACTGGGAAACTAATTATATATTGCTATTTTTTCTGTGCAGCATCCTTTCATCACTAAAGCAATTGACCCTAAACCAATCAGGGACCTCGTTGCAGAATTCAAGGCAGAAGTTGTGGAGGAAGTTACCGTTGATGAAGATGCTGAGGTAAGCCCCCATCTTCCTTTTTACTATCACTTGTTATCCTTTACATGTAAAATACTTCATCTTTCATGTCAAAGTAGTGTAACGCATTCCTTTTTGTGTTGGTACCAATCGGAATAGCTTGGATCATTGATAATCATGTCATTGCTTTCAAATTAGAAACTGCACATTCTTCTATTTTTCATATCTTTAGTTAGTATTGACTATTCTGTCCAATTTCTTTTACAATGCCTAACTGGAAAAAGCAGAAAAAGGACTCTCACCTGCAAACATAATAAGGATTCATGCATTCTTGGTACCTGTCTTTCATTATATATTGCATATTGTATATTATATAACGCAGTAGTAATGCAAGACCTGATATCGCATCCTGATGCTTTAAAGCTGATTTAAAGTTATTAAATCACAAATCTTTACTCTTTAATCATATTTAGCTGTAGCTTCGTTGATGTATGTAATATACCTTGACTTCTGAGTACTTATCTACTTCTTCATGTTACATACCATTGTCAACAAATTATTATTTTGGTTTTAACAGAGATCCTCACAACTTAATGTGGAGATGGTGGAAAATAATGATGACTTAGGTAACAACATTATACGACTGATGATTCTTGTTACATGCTGTGCAAAATAACAGGAACTCATTAATTAACTGAATCCGTGATTCTACAGTTCCTGTGACCCCTGTGGATCAAGAGGCATTCCGTCTTCCTGAAACCCCTCCATCTTCAAACGCAAGCATCGAAAAGCGTGTCGTGCCTAGTGACGAAGAAAGTATTTCGAAACGTACAAAACAAGAGTCGCCATCCCCAGGTTCTGGTCCCAACGTAGAGAAAGAACGAAAAGCGAAGGAAAAGCGACCAGCGCCGAAGCCTCCATCAGCAGAGAAAGTTGTGGAAAATAACAAAATTAATGAGATACCCAGTTCTAACGATGTGCCAAAGCCTGCATCAGCAACAGAACTTCCCGAAAAGTCTTCATCATCAGTTAAGAAGGACAAGACACAATCGGCTTCCACTAATAAAGTTAAATCCACAGTTCAGGATAAATCATTGAATTTAGAAAGACCAAAATCGGTGGCATCCGTACCCACCGCAAATTCCGATTCCCAGAATAGTTTTAAGAAACCTCTGCAAAAATCTAAATCACATCCTGTCTCAGAACATCAGGATGATCACAAAAATTCAGTGACCAAGGCTTCGTGTAATTCTAAATTAGAAGAAATCGAATCTTCGTACTCAAATCATGCAGATCACAGTGAAGAAAGTACTTGCAACGAGTCACCATTAATCGCCAAGAAACCTGTAGCTGATGTAGAGAAGTCTAATGGCTTAGGTAGTGGATCCGTTTCACTTGAAGACTCTGACGCTGTAGATAATTACCCTTTGTCATTATCTGATAGTCGCGAGCTACGTGATAATCTGTCTAGAAACAATGAAATACCTCCACCAGACTTTAATGACATGCCTGCCATACAAATTTCCACTGTAACTAGTGATACAATTTCTTCCAATGACAAAGATTCTGCCCCTCTTAAAGTATTGGAGGATGATGTTGCTAATAACGTCAAGAAATCTCAGGGGAAGAAGTCCAAAAGTAAACAAGGCGCTTCTGGCTCCGTGAAAGACTCCATAACTGTTGTACCTGTAACTCCTGAACCGATAAGTGTGGTTAGTGTTAACAGTGAAGATGTGAATCTAAGCACTTCTGAATCATCCGCAGCTACAGTTGTAACAGTTAATTCAGGTCGCAATTCTTCTACTTTTGACGTGTCTTTAACTCCATCTGTTTCGGATCAAGTAAGTTGAAATTGTATTTTAGTTAAACTCGTGTTAATTGCAGACGGGATTGTTTTTCGTAATACGTTGTGTTTTATACAGGTTGTAGTCGTAGCGAATAGCACGAATAAGACATGGCTTAGTTCCAACGAATTGCAAGATGAGGCTATACGCCTTGATAACCATGTCTTAAGTACTCCGACATCCATACAGAGTTCTAGTGACAGCCAGCGGGCAAAAGGTCAAAAGTTGGATGACAGCGAAGTAATTGTGTATAGCCCAGTTACCATAAGGGATCATAATGATGACTTCTACGACCAAAGTAAGTCATTTTTGAATCGGTGCTAAAACGTTCCAAGTTACTTGACACTAACCTGACAAATTTTAAAATCTTAATTTTAGGCTTAAATATGAGTCACGTGTCAGTTGTTGCCGTCGGAGAGGAAAGTGGCAACTGGAGTCCTTCAAGAGGAAACATCAGTGCAATAATACTTCAGCCAGACCCTAAAGGTATTTTATTGTTAGACATACAGATACGAGTACTAGGATCGAGATTACCAACATGTGTAAATGATACGATTTTGTTTTCGCATTTAGCTGACGCTCCAATATCTATAATTGTCGAGGGCACAACTGTAGAATCAACTGATGTGGACACCGTTCCTGAACTAAATCATAAAAGTGAAAAAAACAAACCTCGTTTTCCTGAAAATAGTATTCCTGTATCACGCAGAGTCGGTGGTTTTGCACAAAAATCTCGACCAGTCTCGGATGGGCACATTCTGATCCAAGACTCGTGGCCCTCAAAGGTGAGAATAGTCCCATTTAAGCAATGCAAGGTTGAATTGGTTAACTTACATTCAACTCTGTGAATTATTAGGGACACCGTCAAAAAGAAAAATCCGGCACTTCCTCCGCAGTGTCTTCTTCCTTAAAAGACATTCCACTTCAAGTAGAAGATGAAAATAACCACACGTCAAGTCTTGACCGGACAAATAATCGAACGAAGCGGGTTGTTGCAAACGGGGATGCGAAGAAAAGTTCACCTAAACCTACACACGCAAGAAACAGGTAACCACAGCTAACCAAAATTTGATTTCGTTTAGCCTAAATACTTAATAATTATTTGATTCATTAAGGTCCGACACTGAATCTGTTTCAACATCAATTAGTCAAAGTAGTAATAAGGAGAATCAGGATTCCACACCTTCTCCAGCGGAGTCAACTGTAGCTGGAGAAGAAGAGGTAGTTCTTAGAAAGAAAGTGGAACGAGATCCTAAGGTAAATAGTCTTCTTGTACAAAGTTTATTATCAGTATATGTCAGATAACTTTGTAAATCTAAGTTGAAACTCTGTTTGTCATCTGTAGGAGCGGGCTCGACTCAAAGAAGAAATGAACATGAAGAAAAAGACGAGGAAAAGAACTCGTAAGTTTGAGGTCGATGGCCACATGGTTACAACTACCACATCCAAAGTGTTGTATGGAGATGATGAGGACTCAGTGGCTAACTTTCACATGAATCGAAAGCAAGAACTCCGAGAGTTTAAATTACTTCAAAAGCAGGAACAAAAGCAGTGCCAA
This sequence comes from Isotomurus palustris, assembly GCA_034696625.1. Classification (NCBI taxonomy): domain Eukaryota; kingdom Metazoa; phylum Arthropoda; class Collembola; order Entomobryomorpha; family Isotomidae; genus Isotomurus; species Isotomurus palustris. The sequence goes on along the minus strand of JAQGAD010001266.1, from coordinate 10,761 downwards.
GACTTAAATTTAAGAGCTCAGTTTGCTTTTGAAGGGCAGGTACGTACAAAAAGCATTACTTTGAGTATCAGTACAAGTAAAACTAAAAATAATTGTGGCTTTTTGTACAGGAAAAACGACTGGAACAAGAAAGAATGAACTCTATTCGATCATTTGAAAATGAAATGGAGTCAAAAACTAGAGTTCAAAAACAGCAAGTTGAAAAGACTGAGCAATATCAAGAGAACGAACTTCGTCAATTGTCCAAACGAATTCGATCTGAACAGGTAAGATTTATTTTTGTAACATTATATTAACCGTGATTATATATTTTTAATACGAATAACGCTATTATAGGATAAGGAACTCAGCTTGTTTCGTATGGGACTGAAACAAGAGCAGAAATTATTAAAGCAAGAGGTTGAACAACTGGCTAAAGACCAAAGAAAAAACGCTTGGAGGATTCGAAAAGAACAGTTAGATCGAGATCAACATGAAAGGGTAAGTCAGGAGTATTCTGTGTGTACTTTTCAGTTGTTCATTTTTGTAGCTGTTACATTATCCAAATAATGTAAAATTAGGAGCGCCAGTTCATGGAAAAACTTAATGAAAATCACGACTCAAGAATGAAAAGGGAGAATGAGGTGCACCGTGCCAAAATTGCGTCAATGGAACGACAGTATTTAGAGGAGAAACATGATGTAATTCTTTCATGCATTAAATATGCAAGTACTTAATGTTTACCCAATTAAATATGTTATTCGCTCTGTAGAGAATTCGAAGACACCACAAATTTTTGTGGGATTTGGACGAAACTCATATGAAAGAGAGACACCAACTGAAGCGCAGGCAGATTAAAGAGAGCTTTCATCTGCAACGGCAACAGGTATGATATAAGTACTTCCATAACCAATATTTGTTGAAGTTGCATCAGAAACTGATTTAAGAACAAAAAAACATCTTGTTTATTCTACAGATGCTAATCCGTCATGATAAAGAACTTGATCACCACCGTAGAGTCAGCATGCGTAAAGAGGACGAATTGCTCAAGCGCCAGGCGCAAGAAAAGCGTGCACTTCCGAAGAGGATTAGAAGTGAAATGAAAGTAAGGGAACTGATGTTCCGTGAGTCCCTAAGAATTCATGCACCAGGGACAGTTCCATCAAGCGGCCCAGAAGAGGAGAAGGACAGATTACGAAAGGTTTGTTTCAGAAATGGCATACAAAGGAAAATAGTGTGTTCCAGACTAATAGTTGTTTTTGACAGTTCCAAGAACAAGAAAAAAAGAAGTATAAAGCTGAGCAACAGCGTCTTGATGAGAAACATATTCGTCAACTTGAAGAGCTGCGTGGCAACATCGATGCTACAAAACGAGAACTGGAACAGCTTCAGAACGAAAAGCGTAAGTTTGTAATCAAATGATTTTTCATTTTTTCCTAATAAATATTAGCTAATTCTTCAACATATTCGGTTATAAATATATAAAAATTCTTAACAGGAGCGCTTCTTACGCAACACGAGGAGCTTAAACTTAAGGAATTAGATGAAACGTGTACGCACGCCCTAAGAAGCTTCAAGGTTGAGATCCCACAGAAACAAGAGGTTAATTTGAATATTCTGCGTATTAACTTTTTCGAAAATATTTAGGCACTTCATGTAGCTAATTTGTTTCAGAAATTGGAGGCAGATTTTGCAGCTCAGTTGATGGAGCAACGAAGATTCTACGGAGACATGGGATTCGGAGAAATGTCTGACACGGTTTCCTCCCGTAATAGCTTCTTTACTTCTGGCCGCAACACGCCTGTTCCAACCAGCTCTTTCTCAAGTCTAGAATCTGAGACATGAACCAGTTCTTCTTGAACTATGACTCAGATGTTACACAGTAGTACTTCAGCATCACTCAGTCATGGTTAATGGTTAGTCAACTCCTTCGAAAGGTCTCTATGGGATGCAGTTTCTATTGTCCTTCTCCTTCCAACTTGCTCGTTCCCGTGACATGAACCTCAAGAAAAAAGTTCGTCTCGACGGAAACTTTGATTCATGTCACGGGAATGAACAAGTTGGAAGGGAATGACAGTAAATGCCAGGAATTTGATACTGTAGCTGTATTACTGGCTAAACCATATTTTTAACTAAAATTTTGTTAATGTACTGATGGTGAAAGTTTAATGTAGTGGGTACAAAACCGTATTCACTGTTATTGCATTCAGTAGATAATTGCCTGTTTCGGAAATATTTTTTCTATATAATTGAATATTTAACTATGCTTAACTGTGGGTTCAAATTTTAACACTTGAATCAGTAACACTCCATTTAAGTCAAGTATTAACACACTCACTCTTAATCAAACCCGAATCAATGGGTAAGCCTACCTGTCCTAACATTGCAAATCGTGTAACATTTGTCATAATTAAAATTGTTAATCTATTATAAGTTGCAGTATGCGAGACAATGCAAATTTAAGCATTAACGAGGTCAATTTAATGAATGCCTTAATATTACAAAGCAAGTGTTCACCGTTTGTGTAAAGTGTAATTGTATAACTGATCTATGTTCACACGATCTGAGTCTGAGCAAATGTTTCACGCAAGCCTCTAATCAACGTGCACAGTCTCTCTGTGACATACTTAATGCCTTTCATTGCTATATAACAGACTTATGGTTGATGGATTGGTTTATAATCATTCTTTTATTTCGGGCTAAACGTAAAACGCAGGAAGTACGGTGGAATTGAAACCATCATAATGTAATTGTTTACATGTAAGATAATGAAGACTGTCTTGGCCTAAGTTTCCACAGTGGCAAATGTGTCTTCGTCTAACTTTCTACAGTGGCAAATGCAGTAATATGTAATGTTGAGCGTAAGAGATTCTGTAATTTGTGCCTGTGTAACCTGGAAATTTAGCATAATATTTGGAATTTTGACAAGTACCTGTATATGACTGAAGTTATTTAAGTCTACGTGTCTTTGTAACTACGTATCATGTCAGAGTCCACAGCCAGTAAGTTTTCTAAACCGCAAGCAGTCGGCGTAGAGACAGCAGGAATGCTCATAAAGTTTCGTTTATGAACTTTAAAATTTAACGTTGTAGATATAAAACATCTCTCCGACCCTATCAATGTGTCGTAAAATAGTAATTTAAACACTTAATTAGTATTTAATTATGCTTAGTTTATGTTCTGTACGCAATTCAAAATGCCATAATTCCGTAATTTTATGAAATTAAAATATGAAGATGTGATTTTTCAACTACAATGCATTTATTATTGTACTTGCTTTGCTGTTTTGGCTGATATCACTAAAGTGTAGTTTTCTAAAATGAATAATATATTATTATCATTGCATAAAGAAACCATTTGATTAGCACGGGATTGCCTTTTTATGAGTAAGCGTTTATTAATGACATACAGCAGAGTTACAATTTAATTTACGTGTGTAGTGTAGGTGTAAAACTAAGTGATGATTGGAGAAGTTGAAATCTATATTTATCTGTCGGCTGTGAATCAATAATACAGTCGTTACTAGTCATTACAAAACAAAGTCATTTTTCAATTTGTGGAGTTGTGGAAAATTAGTTCCCTCAAAGTCTTCTGGAATGGAATTATGTTTGTAGAACTTCACATCGATGTTGGTGACCAAAAGTTGAGTTCTCGGAGATGAGACGGTCGAGGGACATATTTAACTTTCTTCTTCAGAGCCTGGCTGTTAGGTTGCGATTGTATTTCAACTTTGGCTTCGTACAAGGTGTTGTCCATTGTCTGTTGAGATTTAGTTAGTTAAGCCCTCACTTTCATTGCAAAAAGTCATAATACATTATTGATTGCACCATGTTGTACCTCTTTTGGAGCTGATCGAAACAGCCAGCTGCCTTCATCTCTCCGGGATGGATCTCCAGTAAAGAATGGATTGCCAGATTTGCGAGCGACCTGAGCAAAGTTTTAAAAAAGAACTTGCACTCTCATCCGTTATCCATAATAGTTTGGGTCTTTCGTCCCAACTGTGTCATTAGTCAATTGAAAGCAACAAGTCGTTAGCACCACGAAGTGTGTGCACTTCTTTGAACGTACTCAAAACACACGTACTGTTGGAAAGTTACATCGCTACTATTCGCAACTAACTGAACTTCAAACAAAAAACAAGAACACCACTGACACTATGATCAATAGTATTATTATATTTCCAGCTCAAAGTTCCACGTCTCTGTCTAACAAAGTCAGTTGTTGTCTTGTTAGTTTCTGTCATATTAACCTGCGGTGAACAAACTGGAGTAGCAAGTGGAGTCGAGCACGGCGTTACGTCGGGAGTGCTCAACTTCTCAACCAAATTCATAGATCCACCTACATCGGTTTTGGTTATCTGCAATCGGATTTGAGAATTCTGGAGATTAGTTGAAGGAACTTTTTTCTTATGGTCTGCTTATCTCTAGTAATTTGTCTGATACTCATGCATTGACTTATTCGTACTCTCCTAAGTAGTTGACTAACATTTAACAGTCAAGAAGTGTATGCCTCGTGAGAATACACAGAGAATTAGAGAATAGTTAAAACACTAACTAGTTATCATCTGCTAGTCGCATTCTCGCATTACTTTAATTAAAGTTATTGCGTAGGATCTTACCGTAGGGGTTATAGGATGTATACTTCGGTGATCAGCAGGAGTCAAAGCGCTGTCATCGTAGGAGATCTCATCATGAGGAGAAGCTAGTCCAGAGCTTGGGTGATGTGACCCTCGAACATTGTCCTTAGCCCACTTTTCCAATTCGAATGAGCTCATGTTCAGAAGCTTGCCGGAGACCATGAACCCTTCATTCGGAGACAACTCTCCGGACGTCGAGCTTCCACTTGTTTGCTGGTAAGATGGAACGAACGACTTGAAGAAAGTTGAAGAGCCTGAGTTGACACAGGTTCCGTCGGAATCACTCGCATTCTGAATGCTACTCGTCAGCAAGGTCTCCCTGTCTCTCGTTATCTCCGCACTGGATTTAGTGCTATTCCCTGAAATTACAAAATAAAGAATTCACAATTACTTTTACACTTTCAAACTGATCGGGATTTCCAAAAAACCCAACGCCTTCAATCGCAGTAAAGGGTATGATTCATTGAGACCGGGCTTCCCTTACCTTGTGTCTTAGCTGCTTGTGCCTTGTTCATTCTGCTTTGGTTGTTTGCGTAGAAAAATCCATCGGAAGGAGGTGATGCACACATATCCATAAAATCCAGCCTACACAACAGAAATGATTTGAGGCTTTATTGGTGACTGCACAACTGTTAAACTAGTGCATCCTCTCTTCGAATGAAAGGGTTATTTGATCCGTCGTAGGAATGATTTATCATTAAAGAGCAATCACTAACTACACAATTACTGTCTTGAATGACATATATATATATATATATATATCAGTAGCTACACTTACCTATCTCCCCTTCGAGTCCACATACTCGGTAGACATCGCCCGTCATCACCAGAATCCATCTTATTTTAGTCAGGTCCAAGCTATACAAGTCAAAATCACAGAAAGGATCAACAAGAGTTATACGACATGCGAGCTACTATTACGATATATTATAGAAACGTCATAGCAGTTTTAATTGCAACTTGCAAGTATCACCAGTTTCTCAGAAGAAACCATTAATAAATGCATCATTAATTACAATAAGATTCTCTATGCTATTCATTCATTTTTTTAAGAAATTAAGACCTTTTTACAAACAAAAATGTTTAGAATGAACTATTGAAATTGTGCGTCAAGGAATCTCATGATCCTAATCATAGAATGTTCATAAACTTAATGGGATAAGTGTTAAGATTGATTATCACTTCTTGAGAGTATGTGAAGAATTGCAGCTTGCTGCTGTTGCTGTTTTTATGTGTTGTAAGTAGTACAGATTATAATTTTCAACTTAAGACAATCATTCAATGTGAATGGAATCACTGGAAGATTTAAGACAGTGGAAAGCTACAAGTGAGTGAAAAATGGAAACGAGAAGGCTGCTGAAACCTTCACAACTAGATTTTAAGTCTTTGTCCCCGACTGACTTATGCTTAAGTGTCAGCGTGGATGAACTATTTATCTACACGAAGAAGAAGAATAATCATCTTCAGTCCTTCGCTCTTAAAATTGAGTAAGAAGATCCAGAATGTAAAAACTAAATTCGCAATCGAGATAACCTCATTCTCCATCGATTCGAGAAATTATACAGTGGCACATGAACTTTGCTATCACTCTTTGTTAAGTCATGTCATGAATCATGCGTCGAATTTAGCTTTTTACCCTTTCTCATGTCTGGTTATTAATTTTGGTTATCAACATTTGGTTGAAATGGATACACTACAAATAGAAACATTAAATTATGCAGTTCTCGTACCTTTTAGTCTTTGTAAATCAGGTAGAGTTTGGAATTTCAAGTAGTCAGCAACAAATCTCGAGAGAAGTTTCAGGAGTTGGAAAGAAAGTTCCAGGGAAATTAACTGTATCTGTAAATGTAAACAATTAAATGTAAATTAAGGAATATTTTAGGGATTTAAGGTATTTATAAAGCACAGGTAGAATTGCATTGCTTTCCATGCTTCCTGCGTCTTATCCATTTGATGATATAAATATAAAATATAACTGTTCGTTGGATCAAAAGACTCCATGTGTGCAAAAAATAGATATCTACTGATCCACTTGAGAGTTAAACTAAATATCGAACGATATAAACCTACAATTGACAGTACTACTATAACATCTACACAATCTACGTGAACAAGTGTTTAATTTTTTGCGTAAAAAATCTTAATCTGTATTTTTTATACGGGGGGAATTTTTTCAGCTTAAGCAAGGAACATTTTTCACGATTTGATTAAATGAACATTAGATTTCAATACAAACAACGAATTACTGCTTAAGCTGCAGTTTGTTTCCTACACGCACAAAAATATCTGTTAGTTAAACTGATTTCGATGATGTCGATTTTGCAGCGTTGTATTGTAGGAAGTGATTAATTTTAACCTCGATTAACTACGTCGATGCGTCGATTTCAAAGCACCGACAAATACTTCCAACAACTTCATAGACAGATAATAATATTTAAAAAAATAATCAGCTTACTTACTCTGAATAGAAGTAATAGATGGAAGAGTAATAACAGTGAAGTATAAATTTAGAAGTGTTGACAAGTCTGTTGTATGGAGTTCATTTTAGGAGGAACGCACTCAAGGCTCGTCGTAGACTTAACGAGAAGTATTGTAAGGCTAAATCTAACAAAAATAGATAACTGTGGGGGGAAACGTGACCTCTACCTAAACCCTTTTGAAAGAGTGGAACAAATTAACTCGAAGTTCATAGTTACTCGAGGAATAGGTTGACACAAAGGTCACTTTGAAATTAAACTGAAAAGTTTCTTCTACTCAGGTCCAAGCTACAAGGTTGATTGAGGTGGAAGGAGTCTTCAATTAGTCGATGAGTGTCTCTCTACACTCCGCATAGCTTCTTCAGCTTCCTACCAAATCTTTCTAGTCTTCGCTAGTCTCCTAGCATATATATATATCTCAGATACACACAGTATGACAGTATAGAAGCTTTGCTTTATATAATTGTGAGCAAAGCACTTATATTTCTACCATAGGCATATATACATTTCCACCAAGTCAGCCATTCATGCCGAGTTGCTCACAAGTACTTGTGAAACTTGACGACCCTACCCCAACGATACAACTTCCATAAGGTGACCGTCAGAGAGCCACTACGTCTGGGATACCTCGTCTAATCAGCATGACCGTAGTTTCATGTGGTTCCTTCTGGTACAAATACATCCCAAGCTCAACCCTTCAACCTCACAGCTTTCACAGAATACTTGCCATTTATTACAATCATATTGGTGTTTTTTAACTCTTAAGCTCTCACAATATCACACGACGCTTACGTCATTCTCAATGTAATTTGCAGTATATGAAATGAAGCCTCGAAAACTACAGAGAACTACATTATCCCGTTCGTGAGGGCGTGCAACAAAATTTTCCTTTCGTGGAAGCTGCTACTGCTGCTGCTGCAATATCATAGCCCTTATTTCTCATTTGCATCCAGTTTTATCTGAATAATTGTTGTTACTACTAGTCTAGTGCATAACAATTATTTAGACGAAACAACAACACATTTCATGTGCTTAACGCAGTTAGTCATATCAATGAACTCATGCAGTTCCGATGCTAGAAGAACCTTCTTTTTATGCATAACAGCGATATCATAGCAACTTCTTCTTTTGCACTGCAAACAAGAATGAATGAAGCATACACATTTTGATGTTACAGGTATTTTCCATGCAGCCTACTTAATTTCTTCTTAATGGACTCGTAACAAGCGGATACTACCAGTAATAAACTCAATTAGGTTGTTTCCGAGTAGTTTGTATTTAAATCTCTTGTGGAATGACTCATCGAACGGAATGAGTTTTCTTGCTATGAATTGTTTCATATTACTGGCAGATGTTGTTTTGAAAACTTCAGACTGACTACATCGATGATTCTGATTACAATCCACTCATGAGAATGACGCGTGTACAATTGACGATACATGTACAGCAGTTTGTAGAAAAAAACAAGAATATTTAAAGCGCATAACGCTTACTAGTGGAATTCCTTCAGGTTATCTGTTCTAGTTTCTTGCATAGTCCAGCTTCAAATTTGTAAGTAGCTTGATTAGTCAACAGTCATATGTAACTTTCCGGATATCGATTATATTTAAAGCACATTTTCAGTACATGTGAAATGTTATATGTGAACAAAGCGTTCACTTGATAGGATATAGGATGCCACATACATTTAACACTTACACACGCCTCGTTCATGTGCTAATCAAGCTAATGCATGGTTTACTCATGGAGTGTTAAGAGCTTAAGAATGTTTTTCTTCTGGTATTATTTTAAACACAAAAGCCCGAAACAAAGCTAAGGATATAAATAACACGGTTTAACTTGATAATCTTTTAGCCGCACAAACTCATAATACACGCATAATATTACTTAAAAGACTTAAAACTTAGCTGTACATATCCTTGAAGTATTTTATCTCAAATCCCAACCCGTGCTAATAACATGAACTTATGCATTACGAGTCCCACGCAGAAGTCTATGCATTTCTAAAATCGCAATTTGTTATTCCATCTTTCCATCTGTCAGACACTTTTATGGCACCGTCTTAATAGGATTGTTGTTCGTCTCGTCTACAAATTCAATGTCACATCACAACATGCATTCAACAGGCTGATTTCTCCATTAAATCTTTACAACTATGGAATAATTAAATTGAGGAGCACATGTTCATTACCATGTAAGGTACTATGCATCTTAAGCCGTAAAAATCGTCGAAATACAACCGGGAACAGTTCACCAATCCGCTTTCTCCCGGAAAAGGAAATGGCAAAATTTATGAATCAGCAGGGAAATAGCAGAGAAAGTGTGCCTCATTTCATTATGCCTACCGCACACGTTCTTCACGAGTATTTTTTCACGGACAACTTCAGTAGTCAAGAAATGTCAAATTTTGTATAAAAGTGGTTTTAAGAGAGAATAATCTTTCATTCGTATACGCACTTTGTCATCTGAATTTTATGCAACAGCGACGACGTCTTTGTAGAAGAAGCATGACGGCATGAGGACAGGGTGTTAACGATGGCACAGCAATTCTGATCTGTAAGTGTCATCAAGTTATTATTTAATACTTATTCTATCATTCACTGCCAACTCTATTAAAAGTGTTTTGTCGAGTGGGAAAAACTTCACCCTTCACTTATCTATCGATTTGTCCTGTGAATGAAGTGAATTGAAAACTCTCTTGTGTGAAGAACTTATTCATTCCAAATGAGAAATTTATGACGTTTAAATTGCTATTAGGATGAGAGGTTTGGCAATAGAATATTCGACGTGGAACTTTAATCGATGCCTTATTTCTTCTGTCTGTAGGTGTTGGAAATATTATTTAATTTTCATAGTTCACTCCATGTAATACAAAAGTATTTGGACTGTGATCTGAACCTGCTTAGCTTCACAAAATTACAATACAGTCAGAAACTTCATAATTGTTCTACATATCGAAACCTCAGGACTGCATTTTAAATTCTTTCCAAAAATAGAAAGTTACTTGCTGGATTAAGTACTACAGAGAACTTCTTCAGCTCCAGATTGGAGTTATTGTTTACTACACTAGAGAACAACTAAATTTCCTAAAAGAGTCAAAGTTAAGAGTAGGCGACCGACCCATAGCGCACGCATATCTCGAATTTTGATGAAATTTTGATAGGTGGTAGCTAAGGGTGGGTTAGCTCGAAACCCAAAATATTTTTCGAAAAATGTTATTGTAAATCGTTTTACGGGGGCTTTTTCGAAAAAAGCAGTTTCATTAAATCGGTTATAAAACCGTAGATGCTAAAAACTTCATAAAATCATTAATTATAACCCAAAACTATATTTTAAAAACAATTTTTTCCCAAAATTTTTTTTTCAAAATTTTGAAATTTTTTCCCGTTTCAATGTTAAATATCGGTATAGAACAACTTTTCGCGCTTCACGATTTCCAGGATGCCGAAAAAGCCAAATTTTAGAGTTTTTAATACGGTTTTCAAAAATATGTTTCCTGACCTGGGAATCGTCAAGCGCGATGACCCACAGCAGTTTCAAAATTCATTAAAATGACGTCATAAGTTTCGAAAAACAGCCGGCACAAGGTAAAGTGGTTATCGATGGGCTTATCGAAGGGGGAAAAATTATCTCCGATTTTCACCAAACTGAAAACTTAAGCTTCCCATA
>JAQGAD010001265.1:0-21446 GCA_034696625.1 Isotomurus palustris | reverse complement strand
AACGTACAAAATAAACTGGTTAATACTAAATAAAACATTTAAAGAGTACGACTCAATTGAAAAGCTCTATGAGGGGTTCTTTAAAACCGAACTGGATCACATTTCAATTCAAGGACAGCATCAAACCACCGACCTCGAGCATATTTTTGAACTCGTAGATATCTGTTGTTATTTGAGGAATTAAGTAAATGTAAGGCCTTTAATTCTAATCGTGATCCACATACATACATACTGAGTGAGTTCTTGTGGTCATTTTGTTGGTCAAAAGCAAAATGTCATTCCCAGTCAACTCGCACAAACAATATGAGAATTCATGCATCATGAATTCATGAGCAAGTGGAGGACAGACACTTATAACTTGTGCACGTATCGTTTAATTTGCATAGGACATATAAAGAGCTTTTAACCCTTTCTACATCATCAGAGTCACCTCGTCATGAAAAAAGGGTTGAGTCTAGGATGGGTTAAGCAAAAGATGTTTTACAACCGAGGGCGCTTATCCCTACCTGGGATTGTTGTGGTGAGTAGAATCCCTCTCACCTGTAATTACAGATTTCCTCATCCCATAGTAATTGGCAGCAGTGCCTCCTTCTTAAAATCAAATGCTTCATATTATTCAACCCTTTACACAGCTTGTTGCTTGTGTGGTTAATAAGTCAAGTTCTTACGCAAGTGGTCGTATGAAACGAGAGCATATGCTATAATAACATTGCTATATACACGGACGACTGTATGAAAATGCCTTTCTACATCTCTCGTAGGAGTGTTACACTGTTCTTTGTATCAAAGGGTTATACTCCTTCACTCCTACTCTTCTCTACTATCAAACTGCTTCTCATATCCTGTGTAGTAATGCAAGAGATCTTGTGTGCCTGTATATATTAAGTCAACGCAACTCGAACGGGTAGCCGTTGATACTGACTACAATGTAGAATGTATGGTCTATGGACCCTCTATAATATCATCATCATCCCACCAACTCTCAGATTAGATTGTGCACTCAGACAATACTTTTTAGTCTGATTCTAGCAAAAGGGTTGTGACGAGAGTAGTTTAATTTGATAGAATATAAAAAAGCTGGTGTACAATCCACAAATCCATGTGCATCTTGTGTGCTAAAATAAAACATGATGTAGGGATATTGAAAAAAAGTCTCCTACTCTGCCACTGTGGTATTTACTGTCCTTGTTATCAACATCAACTCTTTTACTTCTCAACATTGCTCTCCTGATCTTGAGTCACTTTTTTGATCGAGTTAAGTGAATGTTGTGTAGTGCCATTATTAAAGTTTGGGGGATATATGAAATGTGCAGTGCTACAACATTAAATATCAGCAGAACTTGGGCTTGACTGTCAATTACTCAAATTATTTGATGATACATATGGCATCACATATTATACCCTCGTCACTTCACATGTGCCACGTTAACTCATAATAATAATACAACTATATTTCCACTTCTAAGAATGAAATGGAAAGCAATGCATAACTGTAAGAACTCTGTTGCTAAAATTATTTCGTTTAAATTGTTACTACTGCTCCCATTGACATAATAATAATGAAAATGCAGAGCAACACAATCTCTGATGATTCACACTCTGCAGAATGTCATTTATCCCACAGTTTAATGTGTGGATACAGTTTAACTAATCTATTTAAATGAAAGGCCATTCCTTTTGTGAGTCCTTAGAGAAATGATTACTATGCACATATACTATTGACTCTTTCAGTGATCATAGTTCGTCGTGTAAGGATAAAACATATTTAACTTCTAAATAAACTCACACAAGTTGGAAGTGGTTGTGGTGGCGAACTTTAAGTGTAATGTTTAAATTTATGCCTCTCTATCTGGGTTAATGTTTACAGGAAAGTAAACAATAAATATATTATACACAAAAATTCAAGAGAATTGAAGAATTGCTACCAAGTAAGTGAAAGAGTGAAATATTCTAGAGACATTAAGTAATTTAATTGTTTGAATAGAACTCATCATTCATTAAGGATCAACTCAAAGTATAAAGTGGTTACTCTTCAAAACTGATTATCATGGGAAAGTGACTTCCCATTTCCTTCGTTTTAAATCTCAATTAACTGCATTACTGATGACTTCTAGTCTTTCACTTCTTCTACATAAAAACAATTTTGTATTATACATTCAACATTTGTCGGGGTGTGTATTCTCCCATCAGAAACAATAAAATAGAAGATAGACGGCCTCTGAATACATAAAGACTTCTCCGTGAGTTTACGCAGTTCAATTCAAGCTAATTAGACACATAAAATAATAGTGCAGCATTTGTTTAGACACGTTGGAAGAGAAGAATTTATCAACATCATTTCTACTACTTTACTATTCGCCACATCAGTTTGCTTGGTGACTCTTAAATTGATGTGTGTGTGTGTGTGTATCACATTAAATTACATTATAGTTACTCACATACGGAAGGGTCCTCGTAAAAGTCAACTTCATACGAAGCGTGAGAACCCTGCAAACTTTTTTCTCACGGTAAGCACAGCGGATGATAATTAAAAGAAATTATGTGTTTCTTCTTGACTCTTCATTTTTATTAATAAGTGCAAGTTGTCTCCCACAAAATGCACCCCTTTTGTTACATGTCACTTTTTTCTTGTAATGCACTCACCGTGTCAAATTTCGCTGGTTCAAATGTGCTCTCGTCAAATTACTTCGAACTCTATCAGCAGAGTACTTCAATAGTTAAGCCTCTACTAGTCCTTAGTACCAAAACAAGATTCGTGTCCTAAGTACATCATCCTTCGTTCTTCTAACATTAAAATCAAGGCTGAGTTTTTTTCTTTTGGGTCATTTTAGGAGTCTATTCCCATCAAAGGCGATTTGGAATTCATCTGAGAGAGTCGTTACTCAGTGTGATTTTCTCTTTACAACTGCAGCAGTACTTTAAACACCCACTATGCTGAATGACTTCATAGAGGAATTGAGCCTACAAGAGTTGTTGTGACGTGCAAAAAATTATATTTGTTATTAAAATCAGTGCTCTCCAATTTTACCAGATGAATCAAACTGCAAGTTTGTCCAATCATGTAAGCGAGACAATTATTTTTTTTTTTGATGTTGTGAGATACTTGGGTTGATTCAATACTTAAAACTTGGATTCTTTATTTACAGCAGTGGATGGATCTTAAGGATTCATTTGGTGTTGGGGGACGGATGGCAAGCAGTCCTTCCCCAGATGTCATACCCCCACCGCGTCCGAGAAAAGGGGAAGTGAAGCTAAGTTCCATGCCTTGGTTTCATGGCAAAATTTCCAGAGATAAGGCTGAGGAATTATTAAGGCCGAGAGAAGACGGGTTGTTTCTAGTTAGGGAGTCTACCAACTTTCCAGGAGACTACACACTGTGCGTCTGTTGGCAGAATAGAGTGGAACATTATCGAGTCATTTACAAAGATATTAATCAACTCACAATTGACGAGGAGGAGTATTTCGATAATTTAGCCCAACTAGTTGAAGTAAGTTGCCAATTACGACTTCCCTAATGATGATAAGAGTAATGAATTATGTTGTTTAGTCGAGCAGAATTGTAAGATCCGTTGTTTTATTGCTTTATTACTTCAGCACTATGAAAAAGATGCAGACGGTCTGTGTACGAGATTATGCAAATGTCTATCGAAAGTTGGAAGTCAGGAGTATTGCGTGGATGTTAAGGCTTTCCTTGAAGCTGGATGGGCGATTTCTCACAAAGATATCGAAGTAATCAGAGTTTGTTTTTATGACCTTTAGAGAACCCTCATTTAATGAATAAATCATGTGTAAATTATCCCGTGCTTAAGTCTTAATTGAGATCTTAAAACTTTTAGATGATGGAGTCTCTCGGGAAAGGAGAATTTGGAGAAGTCAGACTTGGAATTCTCAGAGGAGAAACGAAAGTTGCTGTTAAAGTTTTGAAAGAAGCGAGTAAAGCTGCCCAAAAGTTTTTAGCAGAAGCTTCTCTAATGACGTAATGTTCTACTTTTCGTATTGTAAGCTAAGCACTATTTATATTTAACACCTGCTCATATTTTCATTCTATTTGAAGATCTCTTAAACATCCGAACCTCGTGCAGCTGCTGGGTGTGGTTTTGGAAGGCCGTAACATTTATTTGGTAACGGAGTATATGAGTAAAGGCTCTCTACTAGACTATCTGAGATCAAGAGGAAGACTGCATGTGACGAAAGTAGACCAAATCAACTTTGCATTGTAAGTTTTACGGCTGGACAACGGGAGGGAAAGTCCGTCAGATTTGGGAACCAATTTTTTAATACTGTTAAATTGATGATGCAGTGACACTTGTTCGGGAATGGAGTACTTGGAAAGACGTTCAATTATTCATCGAGATTTGGCTGCTCGTAATGTTTTAATATCAGAAGAAGGTGTTGCAAAAGTAGCTGACTTCGGTTTAGCTTGGCGTGAGGAAGCCACAACTTCTGAAGCTTCAGGGAAGTTGCCAATCAAATGGACAGCTCCTGAAGCCTTAAGAAAAAATGTAATTTGAACAAATTGGTGCTAATTGTTGAAGAAAATTCTATATGTTAATTTGCTGTTGTAGAAATTTTCAAACAAGTCAGATATGTGGAGCTTTGGTGTTCTATTATGGGAAATCTATAGTTTTGGACGAGTCCCGTATCCAAGAATAGTGAGTGAAATCTGTTAGGTTGAAGAGTAACATTTAGTGGAGGCTTGTATCAATTTATAATGCTTGTTTGCAGCAACTGAATGATGTTTTGAGGAAAGTGGAGCACGGATATGTAATGGATGCCCCAGAGGGATGTCCCCCTCCAGTATACGATTTGATGAAGAAAGCTTGGAACTTAAATTCAGATCTCCGGCCTACTTTCCACGATTGTCGAATTCTCCTTGAAAGATTGAGATCTACAGCCACTGCCGCTGCCAGTTCCGCCAGCAGTACAAGTCCGACCTATATGGACAGTATGAAGTCTTGACACCTTCCAAAGCAGCCTCCGGCTGAACCAAATGTTAGCAATTCATGGGATGATACTTATTCTGTGACCAAGTTTCGACACTTTCCTAGAAATTAAGCAATCTATAGAATCACAGGATTGCTTACCTTCCAAGACAGCTTAGCAATGCCATTGTGAACTCTTGTAGCAAGCAAAAAGTGAGATTTACAATCAAATTCGTTTAGAGTGTGATGAATTTAAGCTTCAAGAGTAAACGTGCTGGAATGTCCAAAGTTCAGTAGTGTTTCCAGTTGGACATTCAGCCGTCTTAGGGAATCATCATCCATCAAGCACGTTAGGAAATATTTCTCGTACAATTGAATAATTCTTTCCACTATATCTTAATGCAACCAGTCCCAGTAACACCGGCCAAAATATCTAGATACTTTAGTGTGTAAGACTTCCGCCGCGAGAATGAACGGGTATATCTCTAATAATAGGCTGTTTGGATGAAGTAACTTACAGTAATTTTACTTACAATGTTACGATATAATGTTATATCATGTGTACGATCAATTTAGCTGACTGAAATTCAAGTCACAGTTATTAAGAATTATTATCAGTCTGCTCTATTTCGATTGGGTGGGGAGTTGTGTTTTACGTTCAGACCTTGTTACAAATATCAAACATTAGTCAGAGTGTGACTGTGTTAGTGATTTAGTACTTATCCAAGTTATCAGTTATTTAACTGCATGTATGAGAGTTTAACGAGGAGGTGGAGTGTGTGGAATAGATGGTGAATGATGCGTGAGAATCCATAAGATGCTTATACAATTTAAGCCCAGGCAAAGTCATGACAAATTACAACTTAACATATTAACTGTATAATGTTATATTGTTAGGATTTCAACTAATTCTAACTAAGTAAACTTTTTAGTTCTTGTTTGATCCCTAATAGTCCCGAACGAGTAAATTAGGGAATATATCGTAGACAGGTGGATCACGAAACGTCAATTACTAAAGTGTCATTCATTCATATTTATACTTCACCCATTAAAATACTATTGAGTACAAACTCTTATCGTAGAATATTAAACGGTGCTATCCAATAAAGAGGTTTTATTTAATTCTATTTATTCGTAAGCATTACTCCATTGTTATTTTCAATAATGAATAAAACACCATCATGAGAATCATGATATAAATCATTTAGAACTTAGTGCTCACGCATACTCTCGTATTTATTAATGCATTCAAACAAACTACATTTCAGCAATTGAAAATACTATAAAACCTACCAGCTAATTGGTATATTAAACGAAGGTACTTCGATACCGCATTCCAGGAGTTATAGAATCATTTCTATTGAGATGGAACAACAATCTTTCTTCTAACCTATTTACTGCTGCAACTGTGAGCACAAGAGTCTCGTGTTTAAGCATTGAATACACGTTGAGTCCGTACACAGGCATCAGATTCAGATGTTTCACAGTGTCAGTAGCCAATGCAATACTCCTTGGTGCTATATCGGAGCTGAAAAATTGCAGAAAATTTTAAATAACAACGCTATTTTACCATTTTGATCATCAGAAAGTATGGATGTATTTGTATACGAACTTACTCATCTACGAAAAGAACAGAAATTCCCCACTTGCGAGCTTCAGCCAGATCCTGCAGAAATTGAGGATCCTCAGAGGGAATGTCTAAGGAATCCACAATCTTAAGGTCATCCTGTGCCAACTTAGAAGACAATGTAGAGCACAGTCCCAGGACTCGCTTGTAAAAGGGATACATATAGAAGTATGTCTTTGGTCCACGAGGTCCATGAGCTTTCGATCCATGAAGCCATATGGGACTCCTGATGGACCCATGTCTCGCCTTTCCAAGACCTTTCTGTGGCCACGGCTTTTTGCCTCCACCCCTCAGCTCTCCCCTTGTCGGCATCCAGCTCCAATCCTATCAATCGATAATAAATAGTATCTTCGAAATATTTTATCCATTTCGGGCAGTAATAAAAGGAATAAATAACATTACAGGAAAACCGTCATACCACATGTTTGTACATAGTCTGCCATCGGACATTTCCAGCTATCAAGTCAGTCCTTGGAAATGCTCCGAACACATCTGGATGGAGATCGACAATTCCCAACTTCCGTTCTTCTACAGCGTCCAAATTTTCAACCCACGCCTGTCTTGGTAATCGACATTCGTTGCCGAAATTCAAGTCCCTTCCAATTATTACTGGCGCTGCAGCAGGAACATCTGCATCTGCCGGAATTTAAAAAAAAAACAATAAACATTATGAATTTTTATTATTATTTTATTGACACTATAACTTTACTTCACATTTAAAATATGAAAGTGAAACTAACCTGAACTGTCTGAACTCCCTGCTAAATCTTTGGCTGCAATCTCTTCGTCTTTGATTTCGTCCACTGCAGACGTACGTCCAAACAGAGCATAATTACGCACAAAAACAGCTGACCTCACATTCTGACACCGGCTGGAAGCTACTTCACTGAGTTTCGTAGAATGGCGACGAAGAAGGACACTTGCCGAAATGTTAGTGTGTGCCACGGCACTCGTTGTCGACCACAATACTTTTGTTGCGTTTCCAAACATGATGACTAGCTGTGATTTATTCCACCAGGGACAGGAAACAAACGCGCATACACCTTCTGATGTTCGCAGGATTGCAACTTCAGTCGCCGTACCAGTTCCAGTGCTGCGATGCAGTTTGTCGAACTTTTTTTGGTAAATAATCCCGATCTAGGATTGTAGTAAGTGAGAAATGTGCACAGCTCCCGCTTTCCCGCATGAGATTGTACCTCAATGCTCACTGCCAATTGCCGACGCTCATTGCAAACGACTTCATGAAAATCAAGATTTTGATGATGAACTACGAGCTTCGTAATTACGGCTGTATTCGACACACCAGTTTAAGCGAGCTACTTCCTTTCATATTTATTTTTGTAGTTCGAATCTACTGTAGTTTCAATCTCTTCCTTTTTAATTCTATTGAAATTTTATCAAATAATCAGGTATCCTTTGCAAATTGGAGGAATATTGGGTAGAGATTCATTCCACAATGGAATCATATTTATTTCAACGCTTGTGAATCTGTCATCCGTCTTTTATGTAATAATGTAGGATTTTTACTGGTTATTCTGCAAGTAGGACATAATGGAAAACTCTTGCTTGCAGAATAATTCAGTGCAAAGTAAAGACTTCGAATAATTATTAGGATGAAACAGAAACTACTGACTCCTATGCACGGACGGATATTAAAGTTAGTACAGTTCAGGCGAAAACTATCAAGGCCGACGGTGGAATTATTCAGCGTCTTCACGGCACTCTGGAGGGGCAGAATTGGCAGCTCCAGGCACCGTCGTCTCTACAGCCACTGGCAAATAGTGACACGTACACACTGAAGACGATTTTTTGTGCTTATCACTCTACTCTCTTCTGTAAATGGGATCTCTGGAAAGCATCTTATTGATTTTAAAATGTAGTCTCATAGTTTTGGCTTCGTCCAGCTCCTGTTGCCTGTGAAGATCTCAAAAGACCAGGAATGTCCCATTTATGAAGAATGTTTCATATCCTCTAATAAAAAATACAGTCAAAACATGGATGAATAATATGAGATGCGTTTCATTATGAAATCCTTAAATAATGATAGTAAACAGCTATGAGGATAAGGAAGGGAGCAGAGGAGATAAAGTGTCAGTGTACCAGTCTGAAGGAGTCTCTTCGTCACTTTTCTTTAATTCAGGTAACCATCATCGCATCATCATTACTCACCAGATAATTTCATGTTTTACGACCATCGCTTCACGCTTGAGTTGGTAGAGTGGCTACGCTGAAGTCAACGAGCAAGAAAACAATTTGACAAAGACACTTCCTGTATGGTTGAGTGAGCTATGCCATCAATCCATAATTTCCAAACACTCTTTTTCATTGTCAATGCGAATCCAATCCAAATTCTACTCGTCACCAATGATCATTTAATGATTCTTTCTTCTGCCATCATATCGTACTTCCTTTCCCTTGACACTCTACTCGTACCGGTTACCGAACTAATAACATTACCGTCCATTCTTCCTCCAAGTGTTTTGTTTGTGGCTAAGCAGCCTTAAAGCTAAAGCAGTGAATCCAATAAAATCTAATTTATACATGTGTACCTTAGAACTTCTAAATGGATATGCAATAAAATATGTGATGACAACCTCATGAAATCGGTTCGGCCTTCTGAGCCGTCCCTATGCAATTCTATCCATCTACACATCACCCATATGATAATTATTGTCTTCTAGTCTTTTCGCATCTTTCGCCTTAACATTCCTCCCACTGGGCTAAGGATCTCCAGCCATTACTCACACTTTTAGTGACCTACAGGCTCACATTGCTCACGTATGCAATCCATTCCCCCATTTACATCTCCCCAAGGAATTTACTTCCCCATATAAAAGCCCCACGCGTCTTCTGGAAGGTACTCACATTAGAATCGCTTTCCTCACTAAGAGCTTCTCTAGTTCCATTTGTACAGAATAGTAATTCGGGTTTTCATACAAAGTTGAAATCATGAGGATTTCCTTAGCAAGTTTTTTGCTGCTTCCGCTTCTGGCGGTTGCTCAGGATGGACCGTCTGGGGCTGTTGTTGTCCCTGCAGCAATTGCTGAACTTGCCAAACCTGACTTGACGCCTGTGGAAGACTCTCCCAAGACTGACGTGACTTCTTCGAACAGTGACGTGATGACTGACGACAAAAGTGACGTGACTGAAACCCCAACTTCTGACAATAAGACTGACATTGTCGGATCTGAAAGTGTTTCAAGTCCAGTTCTCAAGAAGAGAGACTTGCAAGCTTCTGCTACTGGTTATGGTGGTGGTATTGGAGGCTTCGGAGGAGGAATCGGAGGCGGACATATCGGAGGAGGAGGAATCGGAGGTGGTTTCGGAGGCGGACATATCGGAGGAGGAGGAATCGGAGGTGGTTTCGGAGGCGGACATATCGGAGGAGGAGGCTATGGAGGTGGCTTTGGAGGTGGTCATTCAGGAGGTTACGGAGGTAACACCGGATTCGGAGGTGGTAAAGCCATCAAACAAGGAGACAAGTAAGTCTGAGGAAATCACAATTCATCTGTGAGAACTCTTTGAATTTCTATTCAAACGTATGTGACTTACTTCAGGTACGGATCTGACTACGGAGGTGTCAACAAACAAATCAAACTTGTTGACGACAAGTACAACAACGCTCATCACGCCACTAAGGGTCTTAAGGGAAACCAAGGTAAGCCTTTATTATCATGTGGGGCAAGTAGAAACAAGTAAGTCACATTTTCTGTATTGCTTTCTCCAGCTTTCAAAGCCCACAACGGATACGCCAAGGCTGACTTGGGACACTTGAACAAAGCCCAAAAGAAAGGACAGTTCGGAAGCCTCGGACATGTCAGCAAAGCTGCCAAGAACGACGGAACCGTTTACGGTAAGAACAACTACGCTGTCAAGTTCGCTAAGGGTACTAAATTCGGAGCCAAGGGAGCCCACAAGAAAGGACACGCCACCAAGGGATTCCACAACGTTGTCCATAAGGTAATCATTTAGTGACTTGTTAATATTCGAACTTTAACTTACGCTTGAGGCCACAATTGCAGGATGAGTACAGCAAGAACCACGCTTTCCACGATGAAAACAACGCTGTCGACTTCTACGACAAGTTTGGAGATGAAGGAGCTTTCAAGAACGACCTCACTGGCAAGCAATTCTTCAACGGACATCACGCTGACGTCTACAACAAGCAGAACAACGCCAACGAAGGTCACTTTGTCAATGGAAACCACAACGTGGTCAACAAGGGCAACAATGCCAACTACGGAAACAAGGGAGTCCAGTCTCACAACGCTAACTACGGCCAACTAGGAGGACAGAACTACGCTGCTGGAGTCGGCAAAGGTATCCACGCTAACAACCAATACGGAGGTCACTTTGGCGGAGGATTCGCTGGCAAGCAGGGGGGTTTCGGAGGAGGAGGTCAGCAGACAGGCTTCGGTGGAGGCTACGGAGGAGGCCAGGGATACGGAGGAAGCATCGGCCACGGTGGCTTTGGAGGAGGAGGTTTCGGACGTTAAAAATTCCTGCACTGCCAACCTACCAAACGAACTCTTACTGATAACCTATTTTTGTAACTTTATTGTGCATACACATAACTTACCTGGTGATGGACTTCCTTTCAGTTGGAACTTAATTATTTTTTATGTAATAAATGGGCAAATCGTCGTAAACATATTGTGTGTCTCCTACGCATCCAATATTCATATTTCCAAGCATCTTTAGTGATACATTGTGATCATTGGTCATTTATCTCATCTTTAGTTTAGTCCCCATACTTCTATCTAAAAGTAGTGCTCAATGGGATTGGTACCCCAAGGTTTAGTGTACAATAAACTTATAATATAGTACCATTAACATTAAAGGCACATCATCTGTTTATCATTGATAATGTTGGACTATAAGAACTGGAAGTATGAAGCCAGTGAAGCAAGCTCAATTGAGGAACATGAGATTGATTCATAAAAATTCCAACAGTGACTGTCGTTTGTGTGACATCGTGACCAGGAGGGGTGAAGCAAGAAACCAGTCAGCAGGAAGGAAACCTTCGATTTGAAGGCAGAATGATTACTGTCAATATTATGAATTGAATATTTTGGATCTTTGGATTTTAACGTTGTGTTTTGAATGTCTATTCAATTTTCCTAAGTTTAGTAAAACTGTGAAGTTTGGGTGCGGATGGCCCCTGACGTAGCCCTGCTGAAGGGCGTTTCTAAAGAAAACTTATCGCGAGCACTTCGACTAAAGCGTGGAAAGAAAATCCTCGTCATCGATTCGAAACTGACACCAACTTTGGACCTCGTGGCCAACTTCCGATTCCTTCAGCAAGTGACAAGATAAACGATAAAACTGATTTGTCAATATTGCTGTGTTGATTTAAAATATTATATTTTCTTTTTGCTTGTAGGGATCATGGAGTGGAAAAAATAATTCACCTGGGGACAGCTGGACCTCCTGTCCCTACGGAATCTGTCAACCAAGTCTTATACTTCATTCGCGCAGACCTCGTCAGTGCCAAAATTGTTTGTGACCAAATAAACAGCAACGTTGGCCGTGGAGTCGTCCTTTCATATGGAGTTGTTGTCGTGCCCAGACTCCTTCACGTAATCACGGCGCTGTTTGAATCAGAAGGTGTCCACGAACACGTTACTTTCGGCCAGTATGCGTATGAAATGATTCCTATCGAAGATAACATCTTGTCTCTCCAGCTGGATGAGTTGGTGCCACAGTTGTACCTTCACCACGACACTTCTCTTTTGGCTAGTGTTGCCAAAGCCATTTTTAACCTTCGAGGAATGTACGGAGACTTTCACCATGTGGTAAGGGAATGAAAAGCACGGGGATGATATTTTTATTAGTGTTCTCTTATTCATTTGTCTTTTTGTGTATGCAGGTCGGAATGGGACCGTATGCTCAGAGTATTTTGAAAATGCAGACGGAGTTTGAACGAGTTTACGCTAATAATTTGAAGGCTCACAACAGAACTGAAGCAGACATTCCTACACTTATTGTGATGGACAGATCGCTAGACTTCGTATCGCCATTGATGATGCCCCTGTCGTATGAAGGAGTGTTGGATGAACTGTTTGGCATCACAGGAAGAACTGTGACATTTAGTGCTCAGGTGACGGGAAAGGACCCTACTAAGCATGCGTTAAGTGCTGACCCTATTTTCGATAAGGTGCGAAATCTTCATTTCTCTCAAGTTGTGAGTGCACTTCTGGCAAGAGAAAAAGAAATCAGGAGAATGCAGGATGAAAGTGCTGGACTGAATTTACAAGCAATGAAAGCTTTTGTGGCGAAAGATCTTAGTCGAATTCAAGCATTGAAGAAAACTTTGACGCTTCATTTTGGTGCCTTTGAATCAATCATTCAAGACAAGTCTAATGATCTGAAAAAGATGGTGGATACACAAGAGAATATTTTAGAAAATGTTGATAACAAAGAGACTCAAAACTTTTTAGAAGACGCTATGTCGAGAGGATCTGACATGTCAAATGTGCTAAGATTATTTTGTCTTTCGACTTTGGCACAGGATGGTCTGAGGGATGCGAAATCCCTGAAAACGCAATTTGTTCAGAGTTATGGATTCAAACATTTGATAACACTACATAATTTGGAGACCATGGGACTCCTTTACCCTTTTAGAGGTCTTGAAGCAAACGCAAAAGGAGTTGCACAGGTTGTCACACGAGTCACGTCGTCAGCTACATTTTCTGGTTCTTCGCCGAACAGTAAGAAAAACGCTGTACCTTTTCAGTCCACCATCAAAAAATTAGGTAGGTGGAAATCACAGCTTTGTCAAATGGGAAATAATTATAATTGTTCCATAAAGTCTATACCTGTTGTTTATTGTCATTTTCAGTGCCTTCTAGTAACACAAGAGTGGACATCGTGTCTCAAAGTCATCCATCGTACGTCTTTAACGGAAAGTACACTCCGTTTGTAGCTAAGCTCACTGAAGAAATTTTGTCTGCTCTTGTTGCTCCAAAAATGAATGCAGCTCTTGTAGAAAGAAAAGTAGAAGATCTCATGAAGACTTATAACGTTAGCGAGAGTACAGTCAAATGTAAATCAGCAGGAGAAGCGTTTGGTCGAGGTAGGAATGTCTTGGTGTTCATAGTCGGAGGAATCTCCAGAGGGGAAATTGCCAGTCTCCAAGTTGTTGCAAGAAATCTTGGATTCAATATTCTGTGCGGGGGAACTGATATTACAAATGGATCTAAACTTTTGAGTTCCATAACAGCTACGTGATGCAATGAGTTGCAGTATAACATTTGCTTTAATCGTTTAAGTCAATTAATAGTAAGGACATTATTTTAAAATATCAACAACAACAACAACTGACTAACTAAACAGTACTCGAATAAAACAATGCTGAGACCTTTCTAAGAATCCTGGCCTTTTACAATCAGTGCGAGTTTTCTCCCAAGTCCAGTTCGTCTCTGGGAAGAAAATCTTGCCAGAATTCATCCTGACTAGACAATCTTTGCTTTCCTGTGTTATACAGTGGAACGTGTACTTTGTAGTGATCAGGGGGAAGACCTTCTAAGCGCTGCAAGAATTTCCCAATGACTTCATGCTGATGGTGCCATAGTTCAGTATTTGTATCTAATAATAAGTTCATCATTTAGTCACGATTCTAGCTTTTAGTTTCGTATTGTTTTTCGATTGATGTACCCCATTTAGGCGCTAGCTGGTAGATTACAAGGGTTGTGGTCAGTACGAAGAGAAGCCCAGCAGTCAAGTTCTGTCTTCCAAACGCGAAATAGCCACCGCCTTCAATTCTGAGTTTGACTGGTCCCGTGTATGACTGCAGCATCGTCATGCAAAACCTGACTTGAGTGTGAGTCTGAAGACCGTGCAAAAAAACTTTGTCTCGCATTATGCTGTATCCTTCATTAGCATCATCTTCATACCAGGCACACGCCAACATCAGAACCACAAAGTGAATTATATTTAACAGGGAAAGTGAAATATTTGGGTACTGGTCATTCGGTCGTACGAAGTAGAGTCCGATTTCATTTTCTGTCAAAGGATTATCTTCGTCTAAGTAAGCTTTTATTGCTACTTGATTTTGAAAGCAGCTAATCACAGCAAAAACCACTGCGAATCCTTCAATTATTATGTCAAACATGTTGTTGATGAGTTGGTTGATTTGGACCAAGTCCATATGATCGTCAAAGAGGAATG
The DNA here is from genome assembly GCA_034696625.1 of Isotomurus palustris. Lineage (NCBI taxonomy): Eukaryota > Metazoa > Arthropoda > Collembola > Entomobryomorpha > Isotomidae > Isotomurus > Isotomurus palustris. The sequence continues at coordinate 6,728 of JAQGAD010001265.1, read as the reverse complement.
CGTAGCTTAGTCGATGTTCAGGGTTTCTGTAATGCTCTCCACTGCATACGAATAGTTTAACCCGTTCGTTCCATTGGGACCAGGCATTTCGATAAATTTTAAGAACCCACAGAAAGAAGTAATAAAGCAAGAAAAACCCCAACAGAATTATGTAAATAATCACAACTCCACCGACACTCATGGCCATCCGCAGACTCGAATGGGGAAAATTTTCTGCATCTTTCATGTAATCGTGTGGCAAGAATAAGCGACCGATGCACATGAACGCAATAATGGGTCCGCCTAAAATAATTCACAGGATTGATGTACCTCTAAGTTATCGATAGAATACAAAATACACATGAGTGGAGTGATTTGTATCAATTTTTACCTGTAGTTGTCGCAGTAGGTTTGTAAAAAGTTTGGGTTAAAACAGCTCCAGAGGAAATGCAGTAGAAAGGCATCAACGTAGCCGCGTTTTTGTAGGCCCCTTTATTCAAGTGCATCTTAGCTCTTGCAGTAAACTGGATAGTGAGATTGAATAGCTTTTCGATTTCCAGGTGACGATGGAAGATGAGAAACCTTACTACGAGGGCCAACGTTTGAGTTACGAGGAATTGAAAAAGATGAACTAAGTTGCGTTCGAATAAAGCTTTTTCTAAGATCTCTGTGGTCGTTTGATCTCGTCCTTTCATATGTTGAATGAACAGGACTGCAATTTCAGTTTCGAGACATTTTCAAGTTGCAGATGTAACTTTTCAGTTTTCGTACGATGTGACAAATTCTTACCTTCCCACACGTTTACTATCATCAGAATCCACAGGACCAAAGACAATGCAGACGTCATATAAAACCATGCGGATCTCACGGTACAGGCTCGCCATTCCATTCGTACTTCCTTCGTGTCTTCGTTTACGTGTGGAGCCCACGGAAAGAGACCCCAAACTCCGAGCAAATAATAAAAAAACCTGAAGCTCTTCAGGAAGGAATTAACATAGTCGTCAGGAGTTCCAGTGGTTATCAGAGATTTCCGGAGAATTTCTGTTTCTGAAGATGTATTCTCATTTGCTTCATCCTGAAGGATAGTAGAAGCAGAAATATCTCCTTGATTGAAGTGGATATGTTTTTCTTTTTGAGTAACATGGAATCCAAAGTCATCCACGCTCTCTGACTGTGGATCCGTCTTGTCCGTTGCGCCCTGAAATGACTGCAATGGTTCTTCTAAAGGTATTTCATGTCCTCCCTGCGTCATTGGTCCAAACTGAACTTCAACCGGAGTGGGTGAGATTTCATTTTCATCAAGGTCTTCACTTTTTAGCTGAGCTAAGCCGAATTGAGCTAAAATGTTATCCGGCAAAGGTTTATAAGCTTTAGGTCGCGGTGGCTTGTGACTGTGACGCTGGCTGTGCCCTTTTACATGCTTTGGACCTTTCGAATATACGGGGACGGACTTCAGACTTTTCTTTGACAGCTTCTCTCGGTGTTTTTTAGTTTTCTTCGGAGGTTCGCTAGATTCAGGTACATCGTAATTGTCTTCGGAATGTGTTGAGTTTTTGTGAGTCTTCCGTTTGCCATGATGGGCGTGCCTTGTTGGTTTCTGGGCTGCCGGTGCAGGAGGATTGGATTGGCTTTGATTGTCATCAGTTGGAGTTGCTGGCATTGTTTTATTTGAATCCACTTGTTCACTTTCAACGTTCCCCATACTTCGTTACGTCGCTTCAATGTACTGTTCCGGATATTTCCACAAACTGATGAGCAGTCTATAAATATCTTGGAACGCAAGAAATGCTTCAATGCATGACTATCCACCATGTTACCAACACTACTTTCATGGAATAAAGAAATGCATTCATTTTACAGGTTCAGATTTTTCAGAACAGCTCAGATGTAGAGTTATGTACGATTCCAAGATTGGCTTGTATTTTACCAAAAACCATTTCAACAATGCAACTACAAAGATTAAATATTAGAACTTATATTATTATATAACCTCCTCAATTAATTAAAGCTCTCATTTTCATAATTACTCGGTGATGTACCTATCACAAGTAATTTAACATTTATACATTTTGAAATCCGCCATCTACTTCTAAAATTCTATTACATTATTGCAGCACACAATTCATTTATTTCCCCGTTCCATCTTCCCAGGGTTAATAGCAGCCATTACGTTACACATACCTTTAAGTTTTCTTTCTGTATTTGGTTAAGTTGCTGAAAGTATAGCTAAAGTTCTTTGGTTAAGATTATCCTACTTAAAATTACTCTGAACTCTTTGTGTTCAACTTTCATTCGATAAATACTTTAGAGAAAGAATAATTAAATTACTTGCAATTTCATACTTAATCGTGCGACATGAAAGTTCTGATCTACTAAAGTACTTTACGTTTGCATAAAGAAAGTTCCCAATTAGTCTCTGGCTACTTATAGAAGTTTGTTTAGTTAGACATACGCACTGTTAGTCAAACAAGCAAACAACCATTATATAACAATTTTTAATAAATACTGTCCAAAGGCTCCTTTAATAACATTTAGCATAATTTGTGCTAATAATCTATAACACAGTTACTCTGTATCTGTACTGTACAGTTTAGTTCTAACAAGTATTGCATGTAAGTCAAAACACTATGAAATACGTGTGCAGTTTATTTGTCTATAATAACTGAACATGAGTTTGAAATAGGACCTTTGTACTTACGAAAAAATGCTCAATGTACCATCATCGCTAAAAGAATAATGAGAGAGAGGTAAAATGGCTGATACTACAGGAGTTGAATTAAAATAGGATTCTTGCGGGTTCGAATTTTCGTTCGGGACAGAGAAGGTGAGAAATAGGCAAAAGACAGTAGTGAAAGTTTGCATCCATCACCATTGTCATACTGCATGGTGGTTGTGAAAGAATGCATACGCTTTAACTATTCAATAATGACTGAAAAAATATCAAATCTTTAACATACCCTACGTCAACCTTATAATTACGTAATAATTATAAGAAAGAAATGAACAAAAATGAGATGCAGTTGAATGAATAACTAATCCGGCTTGTGTGTTTAATTAGCTCCTGAAATCCTGTGCTTCCCTACACGCTCTGCAGCACACTGAGCGATAATACTTGTAACGACAAAGACGAGCTTGAACCACCAACGGACAGTTTCTATATTGGTCAGTGCAGTCAGGATCTACATTCAAATAGTCCGAAATATTAATTATTGATCCACACAGTTATCCGATATATTTTTAGAATGTGTAGTTTAGTACCTTCGGGGTCTTCAATCGGCTCTTTCGCCTGAATCCGACTAGGTGCTGTGCTCGTCACTTGAATACTAGGCTTAACAACTCCAGTTACGCTCACGTTCCGACCTGTAGAGGCAACAAGGAGGGCTCCAGGGGCAGTGTCCTTCAACATTCCACTGCTGTCCGTGGATCTTGAAGGACCTAGAGAGCACTTCTGTTCGTTGCAAGATCTCTTATCCAAAGGTCGGTCCACATCTGCACAATAAGATGAAGGTCTTGTCCAGTTCCCAGCTCTGCAACTCACGCTACGTCTTTGGGATCCTCCACCACAAGTCGTGGAGCACTAAAGTCATCAAAACCGATCGCTCATTAACGACTGCTGTACTTCATATGTAACATTACAAAGATCGGAATTTGGCTTTCGTGCACTTACTTCGCTCCATTCACTAATGAACCACCGAGGTGGGCATCCTTTATCAGATTCGCATTGAACTTTCTCTTCCGGTCGAGAAGAGAGGGAACACAGAGGCTCCTCAACCACCTTAAACTTTCCTCGGCTAAAGAGTACGCAAAGAACTTGACGTGTCTTTAATCCGTAGCCGCATACAGTTGAACACTAAAAGTTTCAAAAACCCAGCACAATATAAGAATACATCACAGGCAAACTTCCGCATCGTCTCATGAGGATTATACGAATTCCTACACATCATTTTCCATCTCCGAAAAGCTTACAAAGCAAATAAACAATGAGGTAATAAAATGTGTAGTAAGTATTCTTCAACATTCACTTGCTTCACACCATTCGCGCATTGAATCTCGTTAGGATGTTAAAGAAAAGTCTAAAACCAGTAAAACTGAATGCTAAAAACTTGTGTGTGCGTGTGAGAGAGTTCTGGTTGTTTTTGTGAGATGTTTCGTAAAAGGAAAGCGTAAGCGAAACCAGATCTCTCCTTTTGGTAGCCAGAAGAAGTTGCGATAACGCGAAATCGGTTGTATCATCTACTTTTAAAATTTTAAGTTGCGTAGGTCAATACTCTCGTAACTTTGGGTGGCACTTGGCACAGAAAAAACGCGATAAACTGCAAATCCAGATGCTTTTATCATGAATAGTTGTTTCATACTTTAAGAAATCTAAGCTGTCTTATTATGCGCTCTTAGCCACTTCTGCTTACCTCACTCCATTCTCCAGTAAACCAGGATGGATCACCACAACTTCGGTCGCTGAAACATTCCCGTTCTTCCTTTGGCTTTTTGCTGTCATCGCAGAAGAAGGTTTGCACTGATCCGAAACCATCTTCCTCACCACTCGGGTCTTCATCCTCAATAGAATTCGTCTCTGTTTCTGACGATAAGCTTCGCCGTCTGCCGGTGAAGTTCTGGTGACTTCCTGAGCACACAACATGTCTCGTCTGCACTCCACTTCCACATCGCTGGGAACATTCGGTTGACCAGTCAGACATGAACCAATCGACTCCTTCACAAGGTCCCATGTTACACGGAGAGATTTCAAGAGGCCTGTCTGCATCGTCACAATCCTGCTTGTCGATTTTTTGACCTCGGCCATCCAAACATACGACGGTTCTCCTCCGAATTCCATTTCCACATGGAGCTGAGCACTAAAATAAGGAGAGAGGGCATATCAGTTTTCATGGTGTCAATCTATCTGAAGTTTATTCCCTCATGTAAGTAGATGCGAACCTGACTCCACTCAGAAGCTTCCCAACGATGACAAGGTCTGATGAAGCATTTCGTTTGGGATTCTGGCTTTGGTTTTAAACAAGCACCTTCCACCACTCTCATCGTCAGAGCCGGAGAGATCCGTTGCTGGCAATGAACAGTCCGCGTCTTCAGGCCTTCACCACACAACTCACTGCATGTCGACCATGAACCCACGTCCCATCTGTCATCAAAGGATTTATCAAATCTCTCTCTAACATCAACACTCTTCGAATGCCCTACTACTTCATGTAAATACACAATTAGAAATTCAATCTCACTCTGCTGGACATGGCTTAACGTTGCATCGGATCGTTTGTTGAGCTGGCTTCTCTTCCCCTGCACACCGTCTGTCCGAAACTGTGTTTCCGGCTGGAGACTTCACGCACTTCACCAACGACTTTTGGGTTCCTACAGATGAAAGCATTTAAATGTACTTTCACCGTGAACTTTCTCTCTCTCTCACAAATACATGTTTGTTCAAGCGACGCTTACCACCACCACAAATTTCAGTGCAATTGGTGTATCCAACAACCTTCCAATAAAACTTTTTCTCAGAACCCCCTCCAAGTTTGTTAATACTGTGACCACGTCTCCGGTTTTGGTGACCGTGTAAATGTGGATGGCTCTGCTGTTGTGTCTCGGGTTTACTGTAGGCGGATGCTGAGTCTCCAGGAAAAGCCACAGGCCCTGTAGGCGTAGAGACGCTGGAGATTGGAGGTTTGGGGAAAGATGGGATTGTATTGTATGCATTCACGTATTGGCCATTACCACCACCATTGGCATTCGGAATCAAGGGATTGTTCACGTAAGAAGTGGGCCTGTAAGTAGCTGCGTTTTGCTGACGGTTCCCAGCACTTGACGAAAGTGGGTCCAAAATGGGAACGGGAGGTAGATTAGAGGAATCACTCATAGGCAACATGTACTCGTACTTGATTCCCGGATTCGGTTGTTGATAAAGCACCTAATTGATTACGCAATCAAGAGTTCTACTTAAAATCCACCCAAAATTGGTGTTTCATGTTGTATGAGTCTCACCATAAGATCAACCGGATCATCCAAAGGGCCACTGGATGCAATGGATTCGAGTGACTTAGTATCCTGTCTCGTGTAGTAGAATTTCGTCCCAGCACCTTCATAAATTCCTGGCCATGAGAGTCTCCAGTCCCCATTGAGGATGAAGCTACCGTCAATCTTTCTTAAAGCTGTTGGCGTAAACAATTTAAATTTGGAATTTGTTCACCGGAAATTGAATCACAGTTTTATAAACATCCTGAGAGGAACTTAAAGTTTGCTGAGGTGTAATATTATGTGTGTGTTTGTGGATATTTACAGACAAATCAGTCATTCATATAGGAACAAGTCTTGTTAAAAGGTGAAAGTGCAATTTAAGAACCTGGGAATAAAAATGTACGAAGAATGTCAATTACACCCACCATCGCGTTTCCCGTTTCCCTTCTCTAGAAAATTGTTTATTCATTGTGTCAAAAAACTTGAATATTATCTTAACTACACCTCCACTTAATCCGTAATATTTTCATAACCTCTTCTCGGGCAGGTGAAGGTGAACTAACAAATCTAGTTTTTAGGGTGTGCAATATTTCTCTCTGGCCTTTGTACTTACGAACACGCTTACTTCCAGAGGAGTTTTTTGTGTCAGAACAAGGAACTGGAAAAGAAAATTACCGACGCATCAACTGAAAGAAACCTAATATCCTGAGATGTATGCTTAACAAGTAGTTGTGTGTTGTTTTTTGTCTGATTAATCTTCTATCGCTCTGAGTCAAACGAGTGTGGGT
>JAQGAD010001264.1:0-21450 GCA_034696625.1 Isotomurus palustris | reverse complement strand
ACGGACAGCAAGAGTTTCAGAGCACAAGTGAGAGGCGATTTCTTCCAAGGAAGAATGAAACCTCTCACTTGGAGCTCTGTACTATTGGAAGGATGTGTGTGTGCAGAGAAGTGGATGACCGGCCTTATCTCCGATAAGGAGATGAGGTTCTGGAGGATTCCATCATTACGTATGCAGGGATACCTGCATGCGTAATGATTAAGAAGAACAACTGGGCTAAGTCCCATTGTTCTTTACAGTATTAACATACACAGCTTATTATTATCAGTCCACAATCCACAATACTGGCTGACAACTGCATGTCCTCTGAATTTTCATTTTCGATGCATTCAGTTAGACGAAAGAAGATGAGTATGCTTGTATGTGTCTGAATGCATTTTAGATGGTATGATAAGGAGAAAATTGTAGACACTCTTACTGTCTTTAAGCCCTTTCACTTTATCCTTTTTTATACCTCTTACACTTTTCTAGCTTTTAACCACTTCTTATTATACTCCGATTCATCTGATTAAAGCTACTTAGTGTAAGTGAATGAGCTAGAAGTTCTCGAAGCATGAAATATTATCCATTCTAATCCAATTACCTGCACATTTCATCTGATTAGTCACTTCGTTTCCTTTTGAGTAAGTCTAAGATAACCTTGCTCTCCATCTTAAACCACCTACTCGTCACTCTGGACTTCTCTGGAGACTAGGCGAGTGAAGGAGGCAGGAAAGAAAAATAATTATTGCTAACTCACTAACTCCTGTTACTTGTAAGTATTATCTTATATCCACTCCTCACACACAATCTCCAAATCTGGTGTTTATTACGACTTAAAAAAAATCAGAGTCAACTGTCACTTGTCCAATTAACCCAAATAAAGTGAGACTACCAATTATCTTTTAGTTGATGAGAGACGACCTTATCTCTAGCCCCAAATTCCAATGTACTTTTTCTGAGTATCCTGCATTTTCCATAAAAATTTCGAATGAATTATATATTATTGCCTTCATCCACTATACCCTAATAATCCAAAAGCTGGAGACATTTCGACAGAAGTAAAGAGGAATAATGGAGTTTTAGAAGGGTTCTAAACAGCTCTTTGGTTTTTAACTCACGCCACAAACTTTGGTGGATTAGCTTCAACCCTGTCTACTCGTAGCTGTTGTAAAGCTGTCAAGTTATAAAATATTGGTCCAATTAAAACAACCAGAAGTTATCAGTCAGAGCTCATTACTACGTACAAGAAGTACAAACGAGAATGTGTGAACCAAGGCAATCTGAGCAGTAAGTAGTAAGTAGGAGTATGTAGGGAGTAGTTTAGTATCACTAGGAAATTTCTCTATTCTCCCACTACACACCCGAGTACATGGGTTTCATTCTTATTGCTTGTCTAAGATTTTAACGGAGCTCATTAAATAGCTTCTTAAATGATGGGGCCATAAATGACACTCTGAAAAAGCATCGTTGCAAAAAGAACATAAAAGACAACTACACAACACAAACTTGGTACTAAACCTTTAGAAACATCAATAAAATCAATACACGGAAAATACAATCAAATTACGTCTTGTACATCATGAAGGATACTATCAGACTGCAGACATTCCCATTTTGCCGTATCATTTAGCATTGCCATTTAAACAGCCTTTTGTGAGATTGTTAGAATACTGTAGACGAAAAAAATGTTCAGAAAAAGTGTGATTTGGTTTTTGTAATGACCAATTTTACTTCTGATTGAATCTGGTCGATAAGTTTCCAAAAAATAATCTTTTTTTAGTCAAACATCTTCCACAATCGGAAATTAACGAAGTGCAGTTAAAGTAAACATCTATCTATAGGTTTTATGATTTGCTGTCTTTCGTCTTTCAATCAAGCTTTTATAACACGGAATGATGAGTGCACAGCAGTTCTGTTGCAAGACCCAAATAATTTAAAAATAGTACTTACCACACGAAGAATATGATGGTATGGATATGAAGACTGAGAGGCTGATAATTAGACAGACTTGCAAACTCTCGATAAACCTGTCTTTCCGCGCAGCCATCGTTGCAACTGTAACGTTTGCTTACAGATGACTGGTTGATTCTACCTCTAAATTCCCGATGTGAATTTTCTTCAGATTCCGGACCATTCTTTAGCAACATCCATCTCCATTATTTCAGACCTGTAATACAAAAACAATACAAAAATTAACTACAATCATCTTCACAATTTACAAGTTATCAAATAAACTAGAGATACGATGAAATCTCATACGGTAATACGTACTTCAGTGCGTAAACCATTTACAATTTACGATTAGTCTTTGGCAATAAAAACGACACGAAATAATGCTTTGTTTGTTAAGGTTCACAAAAACCATAATGCAAAATGGGCAATCATGTCTTGGGTTCATATGAGAGCGTAATAGATCCCACAAACACTTATCATCTCCAAACTGTCTGTCGATGGTAAAAAAAAGTATAAAAACAGTGTTTTGTGTCCATCTCTCAAATACAAACTCTTGATGCTTTATTCTAATCTTTGCTTTATTTTAGACAAATGCTGCATCACGCTGCACAACTGATGACTAAGTGTTCGCCTACCTACAGTGACATTAACAATCATTATATCCAAACGAAACAAAAAACCAACTCGACGGCATTCCGGATCTTTCAAACGACCTAATGAACAATACCAAACTCGTCATTTGCTGCAATATCGAAACAATTCCCCAATCGACTGAAGAAAGGATCCCCAGTGAAATAGCGATGCACACTGGTAGTGTAAAACAGGCATCAAATAATCATCAATTTGGTTAAAACTTACAACTACCATACCCCTTGATTCTCTTGGTTAAACAATACCGACATTTTTTACTCTTCTAATTCAAACACGACCAATCTTTAAGAAAGCGAACGACGACAATGAGAATTCGAAGGGAAGAATGCATTATCTAATCAGACTACTGAACTGCAGTTTGTCCGTATTCAAATGCTGATTGCTTTTTCTCTCCATTACGAAACTGACGAGAGAGAGAGAGAGAGAGAAGGAATTTGACAAGCAAATGACTCCGGACGACTGAACCCATCTTCTCTTAACCAACAATGAAATCTTTTTCATGATTCACCAAAGACCATCATGCATTCTCAGATGACTGCATGGAGTGTGAGAAAAATGAAGTGGAGTCTTATTCTCTGTTAAAATTTGAAATTACATCAAAAAGTGTCGGATACGAAAATGTCGACTCATTTCACACTCTCCAAAGATTATTGTTCCACCACCGGTGGAATTAGGAAAAAAGGAGCCACTCCTGTGCTCACTCGAACAAATAGAAATTCCGTTCCTTATTCCCAAAGATCACTTCTTTTATTGAGAACAGAAATGCTCTAAATCCACCGTAGTACACTTAAGACATAATGTAGAAGAAGAACACTTCAAAAACGTATCCGTCCAGTGAACAGTGTAGTCTAGCGAGAGATTATATCTTGAGATCTACGAGAGCATTATTATGAAAGATATTTAATTCCTTTCTTAAACGCATGATATACACAAATCCATTTGCCTGAATGTCTGTTCACAGCAGTGATTAGTGCTTAAGCAAATTCAACCTCCTATTATTCTCATGAGAGATTATTTAAGATGAGGGCTATGGAAGAAAAAGGATCTTTTCCTTTCAATAAAAATGAGAAATAGACAACATTAATGCAGCATAATGAACTGAGGAATGTGGATAATGCGAATGGTAAAATAAGGCCAGGGTAGTGTACTAAACTACGTGAGACTGATTCTAAGGAATTCATGTATTCAACTATTATTATGACTGACAATACACTCAGCTTTCTCTAAATACCATTTACAATTCTGCATTATATACTTCCACGTCTTTCAATCACACCACAGCATTACGCAACGTGAATCTGACTGAATCTGACATGTTGTTTATAATGTACAATCCACTTTCTGCAATAAACATTCGATGTTTTTTAATTCAAAGTTTTATGACATGACTTGTCCAAAACATTACTTTAATTGTTCCATCTTTGTAATTGCAGGCTATATTTTGTTAAGAAGGAAAACATAAATTTCGATTCTTTACATGACGAGAACTCAGGGTACACGATATGTCGCGCGATGAGTCTAATCTCAAGTTCAAGCAGTATGGAGACTTCGGAGACTAAGAGGATAGGTCTAATGAGGACCTGAGATATTCACCTTCTTCGGCACCGGAACACAGGCCACTCTGGATAAAAAACGACCGTCACTTATCAGAGTTTCAGACTTTAAAACAGTTTCCTCTCTCGACCATCCAGACAAGCACGTACAAATCGTTCTCCACATTTATCATCACAATAAAACATACTATTAGTTCTGTCCGAAAGTCTTCTTTTAACACTTAATCCTTCCTTTTACACAGGAAAAGATAGCCATTTGCCAGACTCAAGTAATTTTTACAGACACCAGAGCAAATTGTCTCACAGTCTCACCTACATGTTACAAAATATGTATATGACTCCAAAATGATCTCGAAGGACTAAACATTTAGATTTTTTCTGTCGTTTTTGACAGAGAAACTGAAACTATGTGTAGGAAAATGTGAGGTAGTTGAGTGAAGAATGAAGATACGGGTACACCACATTATATTTACCAATCCTCTTCACCCTCTCACAATCTGCTGCTAACTGAATTCTTTCATCCTTCCTTCTTCTTCTTCAAGTGTTACTTACTGAAGTCTGGTGCTGCTGTACTCTCATGCTTTACATTTCACTAGAAGTCTTTAAGCACACAAAAATATATCCATATTTCCTATAGAATCGCCCTCCGATGTACCAGAAACGAACAAGTCGAGTCGAGTACAAGTCAACAGTCTATTCTATTCTGCAACATCAAGCCCTTGAACCACTCAAAATTATGTTGCGTAATGTAATAATCATGCAGTCAAGTACCTCAACACTCCTTAAGAACAACTACCATTCGGCTGAAAGTTTGTAACTATAAATGTCACACATTATGAGAATACTAGCTAGCACCTACACTTACAACTTACACTCATGGTCCAACGTCCGATTGTGCATCATTCTAAAACAACTAAGCCTACAAAACTGAACCAGATTCGTTTATCTATCTTCTATTATTAATATATAGATAATTATGTGCTATCAAGCGTGGCTCTACGATAATATATTATTTAAATTCCAAACTTCGATGAAAATAAAATGTATTTCTAACTTGTTTGTACTAGTTTGTAGTAGTCTAGTATAATACTGCGAGGGAGTATGAAACTATACGATGTTGAGATTTTGGATCCAAAAGGATATGTGGGACAATGTGCATTAAGGAACTCAGGAAAAGGAAGTATATATTTTGAGGGATAGAATAGAAAGATCTTTTATTACTTGTGTGTGTCAGTCGTAAAGGGGCGAAAACTAATCTTTCATAAGATAAATGGTTCACGCGGATGTCTCAAGATGGGTAATTTTACTCAACACCGTCAACGAGATTGATTATTATTACAACAGGTTCTTAGTACCTTCAGTATTCGTTTCTTTACAGTAGTGAAAACAAATTATATGCTTTGCCCAGACAAAAAATACCATCCCTTCGACCACTTCTCTCTCCCTAAATTTTCTTCGGTTTCTCTTAACAAGCCGAAGCAGAGACTTTTGGGATTGGAATCAAATTTAGAGTCAATTTAACAAGAAAATCCAACTCTCCTGCATACCTTTACTTCACCTCAGTTAATGGTTACTTTACGACCTGGAAGAAAAGCCGTACCCAGTTACCAGCCTTCCTTTATTCTCATGTATAGGTCTATCAGTTTTGGGCAGCAGTTCAGAGCCTCAGACAAAAAAAATATACCAACCTTTCCAACAAACAGTCAACAAAACCGCCCTAACTAACCAGAAAGAAAAAGAAATTCAGAACAAGAGAGAAGAACATGACTGATTGAAGCCGACGTGAAAGAAAAATTGTTACACATTCAAGTAGTCACAAAAACAATTGAAATGGATGTATGTATAAGAAAGAAAATAGCTGTAAGGCCCTTCTCCCTTTTCGTGTAAAAAGTTAAAAAGGAACACGGATTTTTCTCCTACGCTACCAGCTACCTTATCATTTCTTGAAAACTCAGGGACCTGCTTGGGAATTAGGATCTTTAAGTTTTTGCTTTACAGTCTACAACAAGGTATGCAGCCAGTCTTCAGCTTATAGCTATAAGCCTTTGCCTAAGAACAAATTAAAACTAGAGAACCTCAATCAGAAATTATTTGAATGTTTTCGTAAATGCATTTTTCTACAAAACAATCGTCTTTCATAATTTAGATCATATGCATGCAACAACTTAAAACCTTAACATTCTGCCTCAGCAATACATTAGCATTTGAATTTGAGCTAATAGAAACACAATCAACTGTAGGTTAAATGTCGAATCTGCAAGAATGTGGGGTTTATACAGTATCAACTCAAAAGTATAACACGTGCAAAACATTCTGAATGAATTCAGTTTCTATCCTCATTTATTGTACTTCTACAAACAGAAAACGGACTCCAGACAAAAGTTGATGACTATGAATTGCACGGTCCCATCTACTCCCAATAAGTCTGTGTCTTCGAGAAGTTCATTTCTGAAGTCTCCAAGACATAACGTCAGGGATAATAAAGAAAGTAATAATCTTAAGAATCACTAGTGAAGCAGAACTTACAAAGCATAATAATAATAGTAATGAATAAGTTTGGGGAAGGTGTTCAGCGTTCCAGCGTGACAAAACCCATAAAGATTAACCTTGAATGAATCACCTACCACTTAAAACGTAGAGTAAAAGGTGAAAATGTGGAGACTGGTTCAACAAGAACCCATCGCATAAACGTAACGATAACTATAATTGCTACCTGGATAACCAATGTATCGGAAGTAGGCTTTGTGCTACTCAAACAACATAAATAATGGTTTTGCCTATTTGAGTTGGTGAACATGTCGAGGGGTACTTGCTGCGGTCTCTCAACACTTTAAAGAGAAAAGAAGGGAAGTGAGATCCATAAATACCTTTCGAATCCATAATGCTACCAGTTTATTGTTGTTATTTCTTTGCTTTATTGGTCTCAAATCGCATTCTTCGCAGGATTTAAATTACAGTTTACAGCACAAACATTCGTTTTGCTTATAGGGGTGCATCTGCTTTTCATAACTCTGCTGTCTTCTGCCTAACGAATGTTCATCTTAGATTCTAGTACACACAATACCATACACATAAATATCTAATCGCATTTTTCTCTTTCAGCACTTTCCTCCTACTTAATTTCACTTTTATTTGTCTCGTTTCAATATATAGACAACATGATGTCTAAACAAAACTCCACACTGTGTTTTCGTAAACAAATATATACGCATGAATTCGCTAAGAATTCTAAGAATTGAGCAACTCATTTGTCATTTAAAGAAGCAAAGAAAGATATCCCTGACAATTCATTTGATTCTACGTCATAAATTGAATTAACTCAAGCAATTCGAGCACCCTTTATCTTGGGGATGAAAAAACAAAACCATCTGCATCAGCAATACCTAAAAAACATGTCCAAGATTTAAGATTTTTATACAAAGAGATATTTGGCAAGGAATAGAATGTAGATTTCACAGAAGACTGTGCACTGTATGAGCTATTCATCATTAGAACCGTATTAATTTACTTTTCCTCAGAGTGAAATCTTCAACTTGAAATATGCAGCAAGTTCTACAAGCCTCATCATAATAATTTGATTGTGTTGCACAGATTTATCTTGAAACAAATTCAACATCATTGGCAGAAACTGAACAAGTCTTCTGGCGTTCTGCCCTTGTCTTGTTCCTAAGGATGAAAGGAGTATAAAGTATAACAGGATTTATTTAGACATTCTATTCATCTGTGTCGCTGTCACTTAAAAGTCTCCTCATTCTATGTCAACAAAAACTGGATCGCTCAATTCGATCAAACTCGTCATTTATCATGTCACATCACAGACTAAATTATGTGGCTTGCTTCTCACCACAGAATCATAAATTTTAGGTTTTTATCTCGAATTTCGAATTCAACAACATTTGACTTCAATTAAACAACCAAACTCTCATAATAACAGAATTACTTTTGCAAGCGTTTCCTCGAAATTCAATACGACGTTACCTAATATAATAACTAGGTAGTTACCCAAGGCCCGTTGACAACTAGCGCTAATGGATTTAGATTTAGATTGGACCTCCATTAGCGCTAGTTGTCAACGGGCCTTGGTAGTTACCTACAAATAACTACCTACAAAATTATCGATTGTGCAATATGAGTACTCTTTATCTGTGCGGTTTAGAGCCTTTAGACGCTTGGTTTAAATGTGCGACCAATAAGACCATTTCAAACAAAAGTTTGTCCAAGTAAAACATACCAAGTTACTTACACTCAAGGGCTTGTAAGTTTTGATTTTCATAGTCCAGATTAAAAAGCCAGCTGAAAATACTACTCAAAATTAAAGGTCAGGGTATCAACCTAATTTTCTACAATGCTGGGCAACTTGATGATATCACTGCTACACAAGCGTCTTTTTAAGACGAGTGTAAAAGGCAAACTGAGAAAAAAGTAGTTTATGATCTTCAGAATTTCCACATAATTACATCGTATCTTTATTATCAACATTATCTTGAAGCCTGCCAAGCGTATGCCACCTGCTCTTCCTGTAGATCAAGAAGACAAAACAGAAACCTTCCGGACTAAAAATAGAACGTGTATCTCCCATGATGCTGTTGTATGGTATTATGTGGGGCCAGGTCTACCTACCTCCACGATCCGCAATTAATTTCTAGTCTCACGATTTATTTTCCCTTTACTCAAACAAAACAAGACATACGGGAAACGAGCTTCCTTCAGGGAGGCACAGGCACCGCACAAGTTTACAACACCATTATTTCACCCTCGATTACAAACCTTTCCAGATTTTGATTACTTCGTAAAACTCAAGTAATACAGCTGAACAAAACATGAAACTCCAACTTAATCATTTCAAGAGACTAAGTCAGTAGCACAATTTAAAAACATAATGAGTAATCATTAAGTACAATCTGATGTGATGGAGCCTGATATGACCAGTAAAATGCCCCACACACCAACGCAACCTGATTTCGACACACACATCACAATGCATGCATGCAACTAATAGAAGTAATAGAACCCTACTATTTCAACTTCTAAACCCAAACTTACAAAATCTTTAAGATTTCCATCGCAGTTGCATTTAAAATAATGTCAGTCTTAACCTTTAGCAACTAAGGATCCAGCCAAAAACCATCATTATTACTTGAGAAAATAACGAGACACACAGATGTAACCACCAATTGAGTGAGTGTAGCATGCAGTCTAAACTCCAGCGGACTCATGCAATCCAACATTATTTGACTCTTGGACTACAAAAATGTACGTACCAGTGTAGAACAAGAATAAATATACCTTTTTACTGATCCATTCATTTCGAAAACCAAGTTGAACAGCAATGGCAGTTTCGTCAAAAGATTGTCCGAATTTTTTGTGCTCGCGCGTCAATTTTCACTGTTGTGATAGTTTATCCTAACTTTTACTTCTCGACTTGTTGACTCAGTAATTAATAAGAAAGTAGCTAAATTGATTACCTTACATTCAAAAAGCATGTCATTCTGTGCCCTATTCGTATCTATCTAGTATTAATTTTCATACAGCAGGAAAATTCATTAGGAACGATAAATCAGACGCAGTAGAAAAGAATATGACACTGAACTCACACAGGACAGCATTAGTTCTCCGGCGATCCTTATAAAGTGAACCTCAAGGGAGGAGTAATAATAGAAGAACACTGTACATACTGTATATGCAACCTGAAAATCTGAATTTTGGATTCATGAGTTAGGATGGGAAGTATTTAATATGTTTTATATATTATACAATACAAAAGAGGGGGAGTGAATGAGATTTAAGAGTTACTTAAGCATACGCACAATTACAATACCACTCAGCTTTTGAAGAAGGAAGACCACCTAGTAATTCTAGTAAACTTAACCTCATATTAAATTACCACATGTGTTGTGTATCGCAGCGTAAGTAACCAACATCTATGCCCCCTCAGTTATGAAACTGACTGGGAACGGGAAGTTAATATGAGGACAGGACCTCACGTTTGCGAGACATTGTGAATTGAATATAGGAAGGGTTCTGAAAACTCATTCTGCCTGCAAATAGAGCGGAATGGAAACCCGATCATTGCGTTTATTAAAGGATGCTTGACACAGGCATATTCAAGACATTGCTGTTGACTAAATACTCGATAGATTATTGCTTCTTTGTCCCCGATGTTACTAATTTTAAACAGGAATTTAGAATAAGATAATTAAGTGTATTCCACGTAAATCAGCCGAGATTCAAGACTACTAATTAATCATAGCATTATACACTTCATCAATCAACAAATGTTACTGCCAGATTTGATTATTTTTATCCTCCAGATGATCAGTATTTACAAGACAATGATGAAGTTGGAATTGGAAGTAGGCGAAGTAGCTTAGGACATTCATTCAAATCAAAGGTTCATATACTTCATACTATTATTTCTGCACCCACCCCCGGCTTTATACAGTCAACAATAAGTTTGTTTTTAAACAAAATAATCCTGCTGCCTTTGAATCGGAGTTTAGGACCACACGCGATTACATAATTAAAATAACAAGCACCTTTGCACCCTTCACTAATCCCTTTAAACCACCCTAAATTTTACCCGAACTCCGAGACTTCATACTCACAGACTGTTCATTCACTATAAATGATTCACAATTTCCCCAACTTAAAGAGAGAAAAACCAGCGCTTCTTATGCACTTCTAATGATCCACCCACGGATTACAGAGTATTGCACTCTTGAATTGATTCCCAAAAAGTTTGAAACAAAAATGTTATTATAATAACACACAACTGGACAATACTCTACCATTGAATTATTGTAATTTTGATTAAATGTTGACTAATGTGGAGGTTAAGAAAAGAACTAACACTGATGTCAAACAACTTCAGACTGTGCCTAAATAAATAGATCATAGACTCACCAGAAATGAAAAGTAGGTGAGCCAAGTGACAATCCCAACTTGTAGCAAATAATACCGCAGTTAGTTATTCAATTAAGTAAAACCTCACGTTTTTAAACCTCAATGGGAAGAACATCATTCATGCCACATCACAGCTTAAAATAGCGAATGCAGTTTACCTGAAAGGGATTCAAGCATTTTTGACTGTCTTCTGCTCATGATACGCAATTTACATTGCCGCATCATTACAAAGCACAATAGTTAGATCAAGATCGAATGAATGGATACGTGCAAGACTTGTCCAATAATATATTATGTACTTTTTGGAATATTTGCATTTTCTAAAACCTGTTTCACCTCCACCCTCACATCAGCTTCTTTTTTGAATAGCGGAATAGCCACATATACTCTGTGTTTCTCGTGTAACAGACATCAATTTAAAGAAAACGCAATAAACCAGATGTTTTTACGAGAAAATAATTCTTTGGCATGATTAGTATCTTACAAAGGACCCAACCTTCTTGTGTGCAGTGCGACTGGTTCAATTTATTCCAGTTACCACCTGAGATTACGTCATCCTCACTACCAGCTTAGTAATAAATATGAACAAAGAATAATGAAATAACTTTAGGCTCAAGAATATCAACCTCGTATGAAAAATCAGAAAACTTTTAGTACGTAAAGTTCAGTCATAGACATAATAAACTGACACATACAGAATATAAAACGAAAATTTCGCTCACTGAAATAAGAACCATTATAGCCAAGCATTCAATTTCAAAATACAGACAACTATCCGCAGTAAGTATGACATGATACAGCAACACCAGAAGTTAAAAGATTATTTTCAAGAAGTTCGTCAATCAAACCACAAGAACAGCTCAAGTCACAGCCGCAGTAATTTTTGTAATAAAATTAATTCTAAATGATTCGAAATCTTTTAGAAATACCTAATTGTGTGCAATTTAAATTTTGTATTCAGGAGATTAGGTATTACTTGTCACAGAAATAAACAACACTAGTAACAATAACCTACTGATTATGAATATGCGAGTGACTTCCATCCAAATACTATAGTTTTAGTTGCTTTCAAGAATATTGACGACGAGTATGAAGATGATGAGTATGTGATTATTGTACACATGTAGTATTATATTTTATACATTACCTTGATTATGAATTTCACGCGCCTGTGAAATTAACGCCTATCTGCTAAAAATGTGATTTCAAAAATTTTTTACATTTTCTCCCTTGTAACCAGGCGTTGCAGGTTGGGAGTTAAATTTATCAATTTACGTATCTGTTTTGAGCACCATTCGCTCTTCATAATAAATTCACACATTATCGTCCTCAGGTTGTATTTAAGAATAAGAATACTGCTGAGCACTATCTCCAGCTGTCCTAATCATAATCATATAGTTGTGTACGAGAATCTCACCTGTCAAAAAAGAGATATTTTCGTGTCGGTTTTTCATTTTGATCCAGCATATAACACCTAATTAAACAATTCCTTCATAGACGACGAGATTTTAATACGCTTCTACACATTTAAGGCAAATAAGGATGGTATTGCTAATGAGCTTTAATTTTCACAAAAAATGTTGAAGATAATGAAGCCCAAAAATGTATCTACTGCATGGGCACTACTAATTAAATCAGCGCAATATCTACAATCAAATAATTCAACGAGACTGCGCTTTTTGCATCGATTATTTTGTAAACTCATTACGAATTAATACTTTCAGTTTCAAATTGTACTGATATTTTAAAATCAAGAGAAGATTTGCCATGCAAGGATTTTTCGTTTGAGCATGATTATTATTTATTACTAGCCCAACACAATTTTCCACTCTGATAGGATGATGAATGGTCAGTTAACAGGCTGTAAAGTTCTTACGTACTGACTGCTTGCAGCTGGAATTTTTTAAACTGATTCAATCAATAATGTATATCTCTATTTATCTTTTTCTCTCAGTCAGTGCTGCATTACAGATTCCCTGTTTCCAACAGTTTTAAAAAGCATGGAACGCTGCTTGCGGCCAGCACGATTCCTAGAATTCTTGCATGGTGTGTCGTGCATGCACCTTTTGTAAATGCTGTCACTTACCAAATATTTGTTGCCTTATCCACTCCAGTGCACAATCACTAGTCACCAGGTTTAACGATTTCGACAGTCTAATATCACGAAATTTCTCAGCGTTGGACAACTCACTAGCCGCACGCTTTACACGAGTGATCAGGTGTCCTTTAGGTGCGAAAGAGAGCAAATGGCACAGAAGTTCTTTCTTTGCTTTCAGCCATTCAGTTTAAAGGAGAACTTAAGTGTCTCATACTTCAACGTTCGTACGAAAACAAAATTTCACTTAAATATCACCTATCTCTCTAAGCTGATATATCCAAAGATGAAACCACTAAATGTACGGGATATTGCTCAATGATCTCATCGTTGATCATGGGGATTTAATCAAGTGCACACAAACTAAAGAACCTTCTGATTCATGTGAGTACACATAACACTTCCCCATACGTTTATTTAAAAAAAACAAACTAATAGAGCCTGCGTTTTAAATTCAAAAAACCAACTGCACACAAAATTCCAGCAGATGATAAGGATTAACAAAAGAATGTATCAGAGAAGATGTTGCCTTGTTCACTGTATCACCACCACTGTCTTAATGTTTGCCACATTCAAAACCTCTTCGAAGTTTCGGACTGATGTGAGGAGAAAAAAGTGCCTTCTCCATCCTCTCCACAATAATAACATCTATCCACGAAAGGGACGAGGGAAGGGAGAGTAGAATAACACTTGTTTCTTTTCTCTAAGAAAGAACCTAGGCCTGATGTTGGAATGAAGTTGCATGAAATAAGTTCAAGATGAGGAAGATCTTTGTGCATCTGATCATCATTGTTATATAGAGAAACTTCTCTATCTCGCAGTAAAAGTTACCACATTGCATCTTTCCATTCTTCAGTATATCTGTAAGAAGAGGTAGGTAGGCTGATCTCACTAATACACACACACACACAAGCTACAGAGGCACAAATGCGTTGGGAGAACTGAAGAAAAGGATCGCTTGAAGCGTTTCAGTTTCGATACTGCAATGCTCACACAGCACAAGAATCCCAAGTGCAACTCACCCTTTTCTCTGGGTACAGAATTTTCTTCACACAAGACACAGCAGTTACCACGCCAGTACCTCAGTCGTAGCACAGCTCAGTCAGTCACTTAAGGATCTTACATCACTTCACATAACCACTACATATTATTTCTAATTTAAAGATACACACAGCATCGAGGCATGCAACTGGTTCTTTCTCACACAAAAATATATGTATGGTAGTTGGGAATAAAGCTAATAGACCAAGATACAGTACATACACTCATGCAACTTCCAGTTTCTGTGGGCAAACATACAATCTAACTATATTATACTACTCAACTTTATAATCCATGCTATCATCATTGTGTACTTTCATCCAGACACAACATGAACAAGTATTTTGGAATTGAAGAGGAATAATCAGTCCAGTCTCATCCTTAAATGAACATAAGATGGGTTGAGATCTCCAAACAAAACTTGATCTCACCCATAATATTATATGAACAGGGTTGCTGGAAACGCGTTGTTTTAGGAGGTTCTTGCACACACAGAAATTCAACTACCCTTACGTAAAAAACAGTCCGTGTTGGCACAAAATAAAATATGGATAACTAACTAACTCTTCTTCAGCCACCACCCTCTCACTTCACTCATTCTCTGCAGAGAAATATTTCTACTCATGCATACTACTTGGCCTCTACTTACTGCATACACCTGCACTACAAGTGCTTACAAGTTCAGGAAATATTATAATCACGACCTTTTGATAAATAATTAGTGTGATGATTGTTGCACTCAATACTCAGGTTAAGTCTCAATGAATTGCGATGCTACACGAAAATGATTGATTCAAATCAAATATAGAAGAAAAACTGCACCTCCTTTTTAACAAATAAAGTTCATGCAAACCGTAGAAAATACTTTTTACAAAATTGAAAATACATAAGATCGAGGGAAGAGTCCCGACGCGAATTGCAGCAATTTACGATAACTTATACGCATATCGTGATAAAAGTATTAAAACGATAGCAAAATAAATTGTTCGATATTTTTTATCAAGCTTCTGACAATAATTGAGGTATAATGATAGACTTTTAAAAGTTTACAATTTTTTGCAGCATTTTGAATATGCTACAGCTACGTCCGCATGATTTCTAAGAAAGTAGATATATTTGTTTTGAATTAGATCACGCTATTTACCTTTCATTAATCATGTTGTGTGCTGCACATGCACTTCAGCACTTCTAATCAAAACACAACACAGTCAAAACACTTATTTAAATTCGATGTTCGCATGATCTACCCTCCGTGTCATGGCAGTAAATGTCAAAAGTGTATTTCAGACCGAATAAAACACTTGCAAGGATTGCATACACGGTAAACCCCAACTAAACTTATGCAGAACTGTTTATGCAGATATTTGCGAGTGAAAGATCTTATTACAAAAATTAATCCTACAAAGTTCTTTGCTTGGCGATTTGTGAAGACCGGGGTACTCGATCTTAGGATTGAAAATTCATCACAAAACTTATACTAACTTAATTAGCACCCAAATAAATTATCTATGCCTGCACCTTTGTAATGTACAAAGGTAATGTAAAGAACAGACATAAAACAAAAGAAACCATACAAAAATATTTTAGATGAGATGGTAGATTGTGACAGCTCTAAGTGACAGGAGTAATCAGGACCGACGGAGTACGAAGACGGGACTCGAAAGTAATTATAAAGGAAAGAGTATCCTGACACTACCCGATAGTTAAAAAGGCTCAGCGAACAGTCAACAGCAATAAATCTTGCCGTTACAGAGAGAAGACGAATGTACTTTAAAGGTATTAAAAATACCATTATGATAAAAAGTCAGACTGGTATGACCAGGCACAATCACATCCACGGTTTCGTGATCAAAGACTCGCATTATCATTTTTCTTCTACCCTTTAGTTACTTACAAAATCGAAGTGGAGAAATGACTATTCTCTCGTCAGATTAAAATCAGAGGAGGTTGCAGTGGAAATCACATCACGCTGCGACTAGTTAGCATTCCTGGACGGATTTTCTAACGCTGGAGGCATCCTTCTGTCTTCTGGTGCCGCATACCTCATCTAATTTTGACCGATTCATGAGGTAACAACTGCAACAGCCAACTAACTACGTCTGTCAGGCTGTCTATGATATACTACCCAACCTTATGATAAGCCTTTATTTTTCATCACTGGTTCGTTACTCTTCTTCTCAGTCAAGATCACATTATCTTTACAATAATACAAACAAATAATACCATCCACTCATGATTCATTCATTTGCTTCTAATATCTATTTATCATCTAGTTTTGATGCGCTGTATGGGTTCACTCCTGGACAAAACAGAATTCATTTTTGTAATATTACTGTTCCTATTTTACTCTCACAACAAAGAGTGAACCACACAACAGCTTGGGATTTGACGCCAACAATCCTCAAGTTTCAAAAGCCCTTAGGATCGTACGGAAACTTTGTCTTGTCTAATCTCAATTAATAATTTCCTTTCTCGTGTTTAAATACTATTCTGTGCTGAGAACAAGAGAACCACACTTGTCAGACATAAAAATCTTTGAAGAGAATTATCCAGTCCTCACATGTTGTGTGAAAGATAAACCAAGCTATTCCTAACCAACTAAAAATAAAAAGTAAAATACTGTACTCTGGCAGGTATAGGTCAATATCTGGCAATACGCTAAAAAAGTATATATTTATACGCTCATCCTGATTACTTTTTCTCCGAACATGAGAATAAGCCTTGTATAATAACAGGTATTAATTATTTTGAATACGCTGGAGAGAATGTTGGCACAAGGTGGTGGCAACAAACAAAAGAATAACACGGCATTTGCTTGTGCATTCCTATTCATACCTGGTGAAGCAGCGAGGAAGATGCATTATTATTAGAGGATCATCATCATAATCATCAGCCCAAACCCTATCTCATCTCATTGTTGATAACTAGATACAAATTATTATGGAGAGAGATCCCTTGCCTTGCCCACTTCTCCCACCTTATCCAGCTAACACCGCATTTTCAACACTTCGATTTCCACCCTCATTTATAAATCACCATCACCTCTCATCTCACTGAGTTTCATACAAACGCCTTCCCATGGAATTCTCTCTTCATGAAATGTACAGACATGCAGCCCATCCACAATCTCTGCGTGACTTCACCACAAAAGTCAGTGTGTAAAAATGTTTGCTACAGGAAGGATTCGAAGGTATCCTCCTTATCGAAGACTTAAACTTTTCATCTAGCATCCCATCCCATTTGAAGATTTTTTAATGACTCAAGGAAATCAAATATGAGATGCTGACATGCAAGTAATAATGTGTCCGAGAGGAAATTCCCATAAAATACGAAACAGACGTGTCTAAATGCCTCATCAACTTGCTTACTGGCCCTAAAGAACTGCTCATGTAGCACTGCAACAAGAAGTTTATAACGTGGATAAGAGTTTCTTAAAAGTTACAAGTTAAACAGAGAACTGGAGGAGAAGATACTGAGGATAGATCATCAGTATTAATTTTGTGAGGAACGAAATGAACAGTTGATCAGGAGTTACTATGTTCAGATAGCTATTTGCCTCGTCTTAATGTGTAATTATGAAAACACAGTGATGTAATATCCAACAATAAACTGAAATGATTCTTCCTTGAATTGAAGTGTCTGTCGACTGAATAATAAGGGTTATTAACGAAGATGCATTATGGCATGCATCAATCCAAAACGTATACAGCGGAACAGAAGAAATGTAGTAAAATGAGGGTTAATTGCTGCTCGTGAAAAAGACGGATAGAGTACCTCAGAAAACACATTGAACCTATCAATCTTGAAGTAATTAATGATTAATCGTTCTAAGTCATAAATATTGATAAAAGGAACCCTGCTGAGAGAAAGATGCTTTCGTCTTCTGTAAAGAGCTTTTTATTTCGAACAAGAGGAACATCCCTTGAGGTTCCCATCGTTGATCTTTTGAGCCATGGAATATTATTGTAGTACAATGAAAAACACCCAATTAACAATTTAACTGTTCTTTCAACAAGTTTCTTGCATTGATTTTACATATCCCATTCAACATTAAAGGTGCATAATAGTATATGCAATAACCGAGTAATACTATCAAAATAACTAAGTAAGAATAAGCAAGGTGGAGCTTCACAAAATTTTTATACTTACCTGTAACTCTGTTATTTTCTCACATCCTTTTGCAGTTTTCAGATCTCGGGAAGTTCATGTTACGCATAAAGAGCACACTTGTCACACTTAAAATTTTAAAACGCATGATTGTATCTCAAAATTCTAAATCGATGCTGAAAGTGGCAGTGAAATGTGAAAACCAAAATGAACGAAAAGTAGAATGTCCCGTTTAACACTTGCAGTATACGAAAAGTGCGTGTGTTATCTAATCTGTGCGTGTTTTTTGTTGACAAGTTTGAACCGAGTGTCCTTTGTTGGCGCCCTGCGGTGCGTAAGCCGGTGTAAACAAAGGGGAAGTTGAGAACATGTGCACCTACAGCCGTTCTCTCAATTGTGTGTGCTGGAGAACTCTATCCTACAATTGTGAAGTCACTAGATATCAGCGCGAAAGTATGCCGAGTTCAAAATCGTAGTATTCTAATTTTTTATTCGGACTATTTTGGAAATGTTTCTGGTTTTTTGACTTGTTAACGGTTCTGGTCACTGCTCACTGGAAATTTGGCAGATTCTATTTAGTATCAAAATAAAGGGAGCATCCCTGCAGACGCGATATGAGCTTGATTGCGTCTATGTGTAACCGCTTACAGGTAAGCTAAAATAATGCTCGTAAACTAAAGTTGGTCGATGAATATATTGAGATTTAAAACACGTTTTTCAGGGGATGTGTAGACAAGTCTTTCGGCGTCCTGTAGGATACATTGGTGCATTAGAAGCAAAACAGGTAGGCACTAAAACTCATACATAGTTTACACATGAAGTGAGCTGTAACCTCATATCAGTTAGTAATTATTTTAATGCATATTTGTATGTAGTTCCCCACGCCGTCGATCAAGTATCAGCCGCAGTTTCCGATTTCTCCGAGATTGAAAAGTTTTATATCATCGTTCTCCAGTAACCACAAACCAATTTGGTTGAAGAATCCCATTGAAGCCCAGTTAAAGTAAGAAATAACTCGTGAAATGTTTGAATCATATTTTCTCCACCTAACCTCGTAATTAATTTTCTAGGTTGAGTTCACCTGAAATTACCCTGCGAAATATGGCCAGTCTGTCTGGTATGCATATTACTGGACCTCACAAGAAATTCCGACCTCCGAGGAAACCTTTAGATGGGAAACCTATGCTGAAAGGAGTAATTCTGAAGACGCTCATAAAAAAGCCCAAGAAGCCCAATTCAGCTAATAGAAAGTGTGTTTTAGTTCGACTGACTAATGGCAAAGAGGCTGTTGCTTATGTTCCTGGAATAGGACATAACTTACAGGTGGGGAATAAAAAATTCGAAACAAAATATTAATTCGTATTGCAAATTAAAATCCTAAAATGTTTTTTTAATATTTTCGCAGGAGCATAATATTGTTCTAGTCCGTGTAGGCCGTCTTCAAGATGTCCCAGGAGTCAAATTGAAGTGCATTCGAGGAAAATATGATCTTCCTCATGTTCAAAAGCCACAGACTAAGTAAATACAGTAGCATCATTTTGTACGAATTATAGCTAACCTTTGTGTCAACAAATCTCTAGATAGGAATAAACAGACTCAATAAAAATTAGTTTAAATGCTAATGTGGTTACTATTGTCATTTTACTCTACTAAAATCTTGCTCTGTTATCTGGTTTTTGGCTGTATATAATTCAGCGGTAACAAATAACAGTTTGTTGCTGGAACTGTTAATTAACTCCAAAAGAAATTTATTGTTATGCTGGGAATAAATTGCAACAATCAAACATGAAAATATCTTTGTTCGTACAATATTCCAATTCAATATTTGAAGGTGTGCATCTCGAAGTGAAAGCGATAGATGTAGTCCTCTCCCTTTAAGTTGAACCAGTTGTAAGTACTTGTAAGTGGTATTATAACTCTGACGATACAGACTTTTCCTGCACATCTGCATACCAAATAGCTTGGTAAATCTGCAGGCTCATTTCTTAGGCCTTTATACAATTCTGATTTCCTTGTATTCAAATGCGAATGTCCAACGAGTCCAAGGATAGAAGGATTTTTAAGAAGTTGTTGAGGTTTTTATTCATGATTGATATGATAATATGGTATGATAATTATTTTGTCAGTGAATCACGCAGTTTTCTAACAGCATACCGATTTCTAGGTATCGATTCGTCTCAGACTGATTACTAAACATTTGTTACTTTACTTCAAGTTGAGCAATTCCTCCAGTTGAATGTACTTTTCAAGGACTGTTCTGAGGTTATCACACTCTCAATCAATCAAATCATTCAGTTATACACAAGGGATATCATTGCAATTCCTTTTTATTGGATGGAAGACTTGAGACGCACCAGAACCTTAAGTATCCCTGTCTGATCTACCCTGAATTTTCCCTTCTAGAACCAAAAATTCAGTCTGTGGATTTCTATGCACGCTTTTTTGTGATTACTATCTTACAACCCTGTGTGAATATCTTCTCTGAATATTTCAATAATCAACAGCTTGCATCGCCTCGACTATGAACTGCTAAATGCACATCTCTGACTTTCCATGAATTCTTTCAGTTTTCTTTCCAATACGGCAATACACCAAAATACAAGTCATCTGGTAAATGAAGACTCGGTTTCAGCAACCTTTTTTCTTTATTTCCGACTTCCGATGTTTTCGAAATGTAATATGCTGATGACCCGTGCACACGAGCAAGGATGTTATAACTGAGCTAAAATGCCCTTGGAGTCCTCTGAAGGAGGCATATGTTTTCAGGTTTGCTTTGTCTAACTTCTGTGGATGCTGAGCCCTTTTTCATTCAAATTTGAGACACTAATAGTGCAAACGAACCATATTTTGCTTCTTTTACTCACACAAATGTGGAATCTAAAAATAATGATTGTGCTCTTCGGGGGCACGTGCGTTGGAAGTTTGTAATAATGAACCATTCATGTGTGCGTCAAATTCACTTTCATCTCCGACATAGCCAAAGATCTTTCTGACTGTCTCCTGCTGCATCGTGACTTTGTCCCTTCTCGTTGTGTCAAATAAATGCAGCAACAAAGTTTCAGATTAGATACATGGACTAGTCTATGTATGTATAATAACATCAATTTAAATATAATAATAACTGAATGAA
This sequence comes from Isotomurus palustris, assembly GCA_034696625.1. NCBI lineage: Eukaryota > Metazoa > Arthropoda > Collembola > Entomobryomorpha > Isotomidae > Isotomurus > Isotomurus palustris. Next base: position 35 of record JAQGAD010001264.1, on the reverse strand, counting down.
TTGAATTGATGCCTCCGAATTCGTCTGAGGTAATA